>CM035407.1:9246093-9553593 GCA_020310875.1 Ceratopteris richardii
AAGAAGAAAAAGGATACCAAGAATGAAGCACATTACAACTCAAAGGACAAGTGAAAAGAGAAGGCCAATGTGGCCTCTAGTGTCATCATTGAGGAGCCGATCAGATGCAGAAAATATTCTTTGTGCTATTATGGAAGCATATCATCGATGCTGCATCTAATATTCATGCACAGGATATGAAGATCATGTTGGAGAAACAATCACTAATTGGACATATACTTGAAGGTCAAATCTTAGGAAGAAAACCCCATGCCTATGTGAAGGGACAAATTCACAAGTGTATCATATTTGTAAAGTTAGTTCACTTTAGTTCTAGAAGTTTTTTAAAAATCACGAGAATACGAAAATCTATATAAGTTAGCTTGTATCAACTGACGCAGAGAGAGAAGTAGAAGAAGGAGTTCATTTATACGACTGTGTATAGTCGGGCTTCTCTGAGTGAGAAAGCATCTGTAAAACTTCTGAGTTTTCATAAGCTATGAGAAAGAACTGAGTAAAGTTCTGTGTATGAGTCTCTCTCCATCATCTCCATGCTTGCCTACTGTGTGATGAATTCAAAAGTTCAAGTGTTCTGAGCAATTCGATGCTTGGCATCGAATCTTGGCTGATAAATCATTGTTTTCATTCTCTGTGTGTTACCTGTTGTTGAATTTTCTAAAAACATGAAGTTTGTGGAGCAACTCGATGCCTGGCATCGAGTTTCAGCATAAAGTGGATGCCCGGCATCGACTTCTAGCATACAAGTGGTCTTCTTCATGTGTGTGTAAAAGAGAGTATTTCTGGTGCAGAAAAAGAGCCTAAAAAAGCTCAAAGTCGATGCCCGGCATCGACCTTGACTGAAATTCGATGCTAGGCATCGAATTTTTATTTTTAGACACCCAGGAATACTAAAACAGGCAAAAATTTCCAGTTTTGGAAGGTCATACAGGGTCATCTTGTGAGGGCCATAACTTGAGTTCTAGAGATCCGTTTGATGCATATGATAGCTTGTTGGAAAGCTCTACTCTTCTAGTTTCAGCCTATAAAGTTTCATGGAGAAATAATACTTGAGCTAGGAGAAATTAGCAAAATACTGAAGGTATGTCATTTCAGTGACTAGGAATTTCTGTAGAAGCAAAGTTCTCACTTTAGGCTATCATTTCTCAAAGTTTGGAGTGGCAATGAGTTAATGGTGACCATAGAGGTGTTCTAGTGTCACATTAATTCATTTCTTGTGGTGTTTCATACATCAACAGATCACAAAGAGGGATCTGATTGATGCTTTGCTTACTGTGAATGATGCTTTGTCACAAACATTGATTGTGATTCATGTGCATCATTCCATGTTATTCTTATTAAGGAGTGCTTTACTACCTTCCATGTAGGAAACCATGGACATGTATATCTTGGAAATAACCATGCTTGTTTAATTGAAGGTATTGGCACAATGCATCTCATTGTAGAGGGCACTAATGACCTTGTTTTGCATGATGTAAGGTATGTACAAAGCATAAAAAAAAGTGTATTGTTGTTGGGTGAATAGATATGCATGGATATAGTACCCTCTTTGAGAAAGGGCCATGGAAGCTTATCAAAGGCTCTAGGCTGATTGTTAAAGGTACAAAGAAAGGAACTCTTTATGGCTTGCACAATAAAGCCTTGCAGGGCAAGTTTATTGCTTTAGCCGAAATCCATTCACATATGGAATTATGGCATAAAAGGTTGGCCACATGAGCCAAAAATTGTTTCTTGTAAGTCGAATGTGCTTGATCTTGTTGACTTTGATGTTTGTAGCATACCCACCAAATCTAGGGGGGGTGCTCCTTACGTTGTTCCTTTTGTTGATGACTACTCTAGGAAGCTTTGGGTTTATTTGTTGAAATCGAAAGATGAAACCTTTGCTGCATTTAAGAAATTTCATGCATTTGTGACCACCCAAACAAGTAGAACGCTGAAATGCTTATGTAGAGATAATGAGGATGAGTTTACAAGTGCTGAATTCAATAGATTTGTGAAAATCTTGGTATTAAAAAGAATTAACAGTCCCATACAGCCCCTCTTCTAATGGTCTGGGTGAAAGGTATAACAGGATTTTATGTGAGAGAGTGAGATGCATGCTGTCCATAACTAATCTCTCTCCGGGATTTTGAAGAGTGGCTTTGAAGACGGTATACATTTCATGTTTGCAATCGATCCCCTCACAAGTCCTTAAAAGTTGGCATTTCGGACGAAGTTGTTTTGGCAAACCGGCTTCAATGACCAAAAGTCATAAAAATAATGTAAATGCCTATAATTCTTGAATCTGTGGCTCAGAAAATATAACAAGAATATGTCTCGAACGCTCTCTAAGAGAGCTTTTACCTGGAAGGAAAAGGAGAGTCCTTGGGGCCTTTATCCCCAACAACTTTTCACTTAAAGGATCAAGGAGGCTCCTTTAAGCTAAGTAACTCCCACCATCTATATACATAGCTCATGTTGTCCCTTGGGTAGACACTCAATGAGAGCATTTGTAGAATTCTGTGAAGTATTGACCCTGATCAAAGTGATCATGCCATCCTCTAATACTTGTCTGATGAAGTGGTATCTCACATAAATATGCTTTGTGCGAGCATGGAACATGGCATTCTTTGCCAAACATATGGCATTGTGGCTATCACATCCAAGAACAGGTGCCTTTTTAGGCATGTCAAAGTCTACACAAGTGGGCTAACCAAATGGCTTTCTTGGAAGCCTCTGTGGCTTAAATATATTCAGCCTTTGTAGTAGATATTGCAACTATCCTCTGAAGTCTAGAGCACCATGAGATAGCACCGTCTGCAAGGGTGTATACATAGCGACTTGTGGTCTTGCTAGTGTCCATATCACCTGCCATGTCTGAATCAGAGTATCCTTTCTAACTCCAATGGACCCTTTCCATAACATAGGCATTTTCCTTTGGTCCCTTTCAAATATCTCAAGATAGATTTGACTGCCTCCCAATGAGCTTTGCGCAGATTAGCCATAAACTTTCTACTAAACCCACAACAAGAGCAATGTCTGGCTGAGTGGCAACCATGGCATACATAAGGGAACCACAAGCTGCATGTAGTTGGTGGCATCATCATCTTTGGGACAGTCGTCCTTGGAAAGCTTGACATATGGCTGCAATGGCACTCCAAGGGGCTTAGCATCAGCCACATAAATCTGTCCAACACTTTTGCAATGCATTTTTCTTGGGATAAATGCAAAGTATGGTGCTGCCTATCCCTTTTTACTCGCATACCAAGTATATGCTCAGCTTCACCAAGGTCTTTCGTTGAGAATGTAGAGTTCAACTGCCGTTTTAGAGCATTTAGAGTGCTCTTTTTCTTTCGAACGAGCAGCATATCATCTATGTACAGCACAAGAATGATTAGGTTTCCATCTTCATCCTTTTTAGTGTACAAACAATGGTATGCATGGCTTCTTTTAAACCCATGTTTGAGCATAAATGCATCAAATTTCTTATACCATTGTTTGGGAGCTTGTTTCAGCCCATATAAGCTCCTTTTCAGCTAGTGTACCAGATGCTCTTTTCCAAGAATGGCATATCCTTCTAGCTGTTTCATGTGGAGTTCTTCGTCTAATGACTGGAGAGAACACTTCTTGGAAATCAATGCCCTCTTTTTGGGCATATCTCTTAGCAACCAGCCTTGCCTTATACTTTGGTTTGCCATCTAAAGTCTTGATTTTGTATACCCACTTGTTGGGAATGGCCTTCTTACCTTTGGGCAACTCAACCAAGTCCCAAGTATCATTTGCATGGAAGGCCCTTATCTCTTCTTGCATGGCTAACTCCCACTTCTTCTTGTGCTCACTGTTAATGGGCTGCTGTGCATCATTTCCAGCCTTCTTTTCAGCATGAATAGGTGGCTGCATATGCTCTTCAAGAGCCTCATTTTGCGGTCCAACATCATCTAGCTCAATAACCACTGGCTCATTGTCATTTCCAGCCATATCTGGTGCATCTTGAGGGTTCATATCAGATTTAATTGGTGCCTGTACATGCTGAGTTTGACATTTTTATGGTCATCTTTAGAGGCACAATCGTTTTTGAGCAGCCTTGCCTCATTAAATACAATATCCCACCTGCGTATCACCTTCTTGAGTTGAGGTAGCCATATCCTATAGCCCATTTCACCTTTATCTCCATAACCCATGGAGATTCCTTTCATGGACTTTGCATCTAACTTGCTTCTCAACTCAGGCCTTATATGCACAATAGCATGACAACCAAAGATGCGTAGGTGGTATATGAGGTTGGTTTGTCAGACCAAACCTCCTTCAACATGAAACATTTCAAGGATGTGTGAGGGGATCGATTGTAAACATGAACTGCATTTTTCAAAGTCTCCCCCCAAAATCCATGAGGGGGATTATCTGTGGGCAACCCCCTCTCACATAAAGTCTTGTTATACCTTTCAGCCACACCATTAGAAGAGGGGCTGTATGGGAGCTTCCTAGAGTAGTCATTGTTACACTTATGTGTTCCTCGAGTAGCTTTGATGTGAACCTTTTCCCTATACATGGGCACTTTTTACTCTAGTGCTGGCTAGAGGTTTTTTCCCCATGTTACCACATACTTGATACTCTCATATGTGGTGGTACTTTGTACTTAAGGATATTATTCAGCTCTTACTTCACTTGAGTTGATCGATCAATAGAGAGAGCTATTCCAGCCATCGTCTTCTCTGTGTGTCTTGCTGCGTTTGTGCTCTTTGTGTGTGCTTCTCGTGTGTCTCTCACACTTCTACACACACCCAACAGTGGTATCAGAGCAGGTTCAGCTTCTTCTCAAGTTTCGGTTTTTCGCGTCGCGGCGCGCGTACTTTAATAGTGCAAATCGACTTCAGAGCATAGAAGTGTGAATTTCAGCAGGCCGGAAACATTTCCATCAGGTGCGCTGGGTTTTACCCCCATTTCGAAGCCATTCGTGCAGTCAGAATCGCCATCAGAGTGACGGTTTGTGAGCTGAAATTTCAGCACTCATTTCAGTTTTCGTCGAAGTGAAGATTTTGTCACATTCTTGTTCCTTAGTGAAATGGCGGGCAGCAATGACTTGTTTGGCATGCTTCAAACTGAAGATAAGCTTGATGGGACCAATTATCCGATGTGGTCTTACATGATGAAGCACGTTCTTGTTGCAAAACATGGAACATAGTGGAAGATGTAGATCGAAGACCGGCAGGTGCTTCTACTTCACAGTCTACTGTCACAGATGGAGCTTCTTCTTCGAGTACAGTGGTTTCTCCTTCTCCACCTACACAGGAGCAGCTTAGATGGGATGGAAAAGATGCTCAAGCTCATGCTTTGATTGCGCTTTCAGTGAAGCGTCATATAGTTCCACACATTCGGTCATGTTCTACATCACGACAGGCATGGGACACTCTTGCTTCTTTGTATGCCGTGCGTAATGAAGCACGTGTTGCATACTTGAGGAAGCAACTTGAGGATGTATGTATGGCTGAAAATGAGTCAGTGGATGTGTATGTGACACGCATCAAGGACTTGAAAGAGCAATTGGCAAACATAGATGAGATCATTCCGGATGCATCACTCATTTCTACATTGTTGAAAGGATTACCGGAATCTTTTCAAAGCTTTGCTACTACACTTCATTTGGTTGCAAAAGGAAATCCTAATATGTATGCATTTGATGAGGTTTTGTCTCGTCTTTTGCAAGAAGAGCAATCTAGAGTGAATAGGAGTGGTTTGATTGAAGGAACGCAAGCACTTGCTATCTCACAAAAGGGGAAAAGCAAGTATGGTTCAGCTTTTGGTTCATCAAAACCAAAGCCTCAAGCTTCCTCTTCCACTCATTCCTCTAATGATGGTGATTTGCAAAAGAAGAAGAGATGCAAATATTGCCGGAAGGCTGGTCATACTATTGATGAGTGTAGAAAGCTTGCTAAACGCAATGAAAAGAAGAAGGAATCGAGCATGTCTATTGCTGAAAATTCAGCAAATGCAAAGAATGATGAAGCTAACATGGCTCAAGATTTTTGGGCATGTGTTGTTACATGTCATTATGATGCTTCTTTACATTCTAAATGTATGGTTGTGAGTGAGGCTGATTCGGATTGGTTCTTTGATAGTGGTGCTTCAAAGCACATAACATCATGCAAAAGATTTTTTGCGTCTTTGAAAGATGCACCTAAAGGAGGACATGTGGTGTGTGCAAACAATGCCTCTTATCCTATCATTGGAGTAGGAGAAATTGAGCTTACGGCTACAAATGGAGGTGTGATTCTCTTGAAAAATGCATTGTATGTTCCCGGTATCAAGAAGAACTTAATTTCAGTTCCGTTGATTGCCAAAGCTGGACTTCATGTACACTTTGTTGATGATAAGTGTATGGTTCATGATTTCAGCAATGGCGATGTTATCGTGATGTCCGGTACATTATGTGATGGTTTTTATCGCATGGATACATACAAGAGGGCTGCCTCGAATGCCTTGGTTGCTCATACTTCTTCCATGGCTGAAATGGAGCTTTGGCATGCTCGTTTTGGTCATTTAAACTTTAATAGTTTGCTCTACTTGCAAAAGAAGGACATGGTTATTGGCTTGCCTACACTTGAGTCCATTGAAAAGCATGCATGTGAAGGTTGCATTCTTGGAAAAATGCATCGTGCTTCTTTTCCAAAAGATAGTCACACACACACTACAAGAAAATTGCAACTTGTTCATAGTGATGTATGTGGTCCGGTCAAGACTCCATCTTTTGGGAAGCATGTATATTTTGTTACCTTCATTGATGATGCTACTCGCCATACATGGGTGTATCCTATGAAAGCAAAGAATGAGGTATTTTCTTGCTTCAAAGCATTTTTAGCTATGGCTGAAATTTTTTCTTCACAAAAGCTTTTGACTCTACGCACGGATCGTGGTGGTGAGTACATGTCAGATGAGTTTAATGCTTTTCTTCGTGAAAGAGGTATTTCACACCAATGTACGGTGCCATATACACCTCAACAAAATGGTGTTGCCGAGCGTAAAAATAGAACTTTACTTGAAATGGCACGATGTATGGTTAAAGGAAAGCATCTTCCTCATAAGTTTTGGATGGAAGCGGTCATGTGTGCAAATTATGTGTTGAATCGATGCCCTACAAAAGCATTGAGAGTCATCACTCCTTATGAGGCTTGGAATGGTCATAAGCCTATGGTTAGTCATATGCGTGTGTTTGGTTGTTTGGCATATGCTCTTGTGCCATCACAACAACGTCACAAACTTGATGACAAGGCAAAGAAATGTATATTTGTTGGTTATAATGCTGAAAGTAAGGGATATCGGTTGTACCATCCATTGACGAACACAATTATTGTGAGTCGAGATGTGGTATGTGCTGAAAATTCAGTTTTCCCTCTACTTGAATGCAAAAAACTGCCAACAGTTAGCTCACAAGATGTGTTTGATACACTCATGCCTTTGTTCCAAAATGGTGCGCTTGACTATGGCCATGTAGACCAGCCAACTGAGGTTCAAAGGGCTGAAAAATTCCAGCCAAATAGGGCTGAAAATGTGGATAATTTTCAGCCAAACATGGCTGAAAAAATTCAGCCAAAAAATGTCAAAACTGTTGGAAATTTCCAGCCACATATGGCTGAACATATGCGACAAAATATGGCTGAAACTGAGCATGAAATTCAGCCCACGCATGATGTACATATTGAAGATGTTTTACATAATGAACGCATGTCTATCAAGAGTGCACAATCTATGCCAAAGTGGCTGAAACAAACTTTGCAGGACAGCAAATTGAGTGCACCTTTACTTGGTAGAACAAGGTCAAGCTCTCACCATGCATCAAGTAATTTTGTGGATTATTCTCTTATTGCTATAGCATGTAATGAAGAGCCACTTTCTTTTGAAGATGCATGTGACGATCCACAATGGATGAGTGCTATGCAATCAGAAATGGATTCCATACATAGGAATGGTACTTGGGAGTTATGTGAATTGCCAAAAGGAAAGAATGCCATTGGTACAAAGTGGGTTTACAAGATTAAGAGAAAATCTGATGGTAGCATTGATCGCTACAAAGCTAGATTGGTTGCCAAAGGATATGCGCAACAATATGGCATTGACTATGAGGAAACTTTTGCACCTACTTCACGCATGACTACCATTCGTACCGTGGTTGCATTGGCTGCCCATCGAGGTTGGAAAGTGCATCAATTGGACATAAAAACAGCCTTCTTGAATGGAGATTTGCAAGAAGAGGTCTATGTGAAGCAACCTCCTGGATTTGCTATGAAAGGGAAAGAGCATATGGTTTGTCGCTTGCATAAAGCTTTGTATGGTCTCAAGCAAGCTCCACGTGCATGGTATGACAAAATACATAAGCACTTGATTGCTCTTGGCTTCACATGTAGTCCGATTGAAAGCACACTCTATGTACGCAAAAATGGGGCTGACCTTATAGTGCTTGTTCTTTATGTTGATGACATACTCTTGACTCGGTCATGTGATGCAAAACTTGACATTCTTATGGCTGATTTGCAGCATACTTTTGATGTCACTTATCTTGGTCTTTTGAGCTACTATCTTGGCATCCAATTTGTATCCGTTGAGGGGGGAATTGTTATGCATCAAGCAAAGTATGTTGAAAAACTACTTCAGCGTTTTGACTTTGAGGATTGCAAGCCAGTTTCCACACCAGTTGAGACAGGATTTAGATTCTCAGTTGAGGATTCCAGTGATGCATTTGACACTTCTCTTTATCAGCAGGCTGTGGGATGTCTTATATATGGATGCAACACAAGGCCAGATATACAGTATGCAGTTTCCCAGTTGAGTCGATTCATGCATAGCCCTGGCACTAAGCATTGGAAAGCGGTGAAACGTGTGTTTAGATATCTTCGAGGCACTTTGAGCTTAGGTCTCTTTTATGGCAGAGATGTTCAGCCATGCTTGCACGCTTTTACAGATAGTGATTGGGCTGGTTGTTATTATACTCGCGTGTCCACTAGTGGTAATTGCTTTTTCCTTGGAGACTCATGCATATCTTGGTTGAGTAAGAAGCAACCTACAGTGGCGACATCGAGTTGTGAAGCTGAGTACATGGCAGTTTTCACAGCTACAGTGGAGTGTATATGGTTGAGACGCCTATTGATGGATCTTTGCATGGAGATTGATGCTGCTACGCATATTCTCACAGATAGTCAGAGTGCTTTGGCTGTTGCACGAAACCCAGTGTTTCATGCACAGACCAAACATATTGAGGTGCATTATCACTATGTGAGAGAGCGCCTTCATACAGGAGATATTGATTTGGTATATGTGCCTACACAAGATAATGTGGAAGACATATTCACCAAAGCTCTTCCACGGGAAAAGTTTGAAGCTTTTCGCAAAGCTTTAGGCTTATTACCTTGTGGGGGCTGATCTATCACTCCCTGTATGTGTTCACATCATTCGCTCCAGGGGGGTTTGTTACACTTATGTGTTCCTCGTGTAGCTTTGATGTGAACCTTTTCCCTATACATGGGCACTTTTTACTCTAGTGCTGGCTAGAGGTTTTTTCCCCATGTTACCACATACTTGATACTCTCATATGTGGTGGTACTTTGTACTTAGGGATATTATTCAGCTCTTACTTCACTTGAGTTGATCGATCAATAGAGAGAGCTATTCCAACCATCGTCTTCTCCGTGTGTCTTGCTGCGTTTGTGCTCTTTGTGGGTGCTTCTCGTGTGTCTCTCGCACTTCTACACACACCCAACAGTCATCAACAAAAGAAACAAAGTCAAGAGCACCCCCATAGATTTGGTGGGCATGCCAGAGACACTAGAAGGAACAAGATTAAGCACATTAAACTTGCGAGAGGCACTAGAATAGTAGGAACTCTTTACTTGCTTACCATATTGGTATTCATTACAAAAATCAAGTTTTGAGCCTTTGGCATCGAACTTGTACAAATTACATAGTTTATCAAGGCCTTTTTGGCTCATGTGGCCAAGCCTTTTATGCCATAACTCCATAAGTGAATGGATTTCAGCCAAACCAATAAACTTGCCCCGCAAGGCTTTGCCATGCAAGCCATAAAGAATCCTTTTCTTTGTACCTTTAACAATCAACCTGGAGCCTTTGATAAGCTTCCATGATCCCTTACCAAAGAGGGTACTATATCCATGCATATCCATTTGCCCAACAAACAATATGCTTTTTTATGCTTGGTACATACCTTAGATCATGCAAAACAAGTTCATTAGTGCGATCTTCAATGAGATGCACTGTGTCAATACCTTCAATAGAACAAGCATGATTATTTCTAAGATATACATGTCCATGGTTGCATGCATGAAAGGTAGTAATACACTCCTTAATAGGAGTAACATGGAACGATGCACTTGAATCCAAAATTCATGTTTGTGACAAAGTATCGTTCACAATAAGAAAGGCATCAATCATATCCCTCTTGGTGATCTACATATCATGTGCATGAATATTAACAGAAGCATGATTAACTTTGGCATGATATGCTATCATAATAGCACAAATAATATTTTTTGCATCCGATAGCTCCTCAAGGATGACACTAGAAGCCACTTTGGCCTTCTCTTTGTCCTTGTTCTTTTAGTTGTCATGTGCTTCATTCTTGGTGTTCTTTTTCTTCTTGTCGCCTGTGTTCTTCATTCTTTCTATTTCATCTTTGTAGTATTCTCAATTAGGCTTCTTGTGATCTTTCTTGCCACATTGGTAACAAGTCACTTCAGCCTTGCCTTTGCTTTTACTTGTGTTCCTTTATGCATTTTCACTTTTCTTTTCTGTTCTTTCTCTAGCCACATTGGGTGAATCACTGCTCTCTCCACTGGCTTTCCTCTCGATTTCTTCATTCAAAATAGAACCCCTTGAACCATCAAAGGTATGATTGGGGTTATTTGAAAGTGAAACAACCAATGTTTCCCATGAATCATATAAGGTCATCAACAAGAAGATAGCCTACCTCCAAAAGAAGATAAGTGCACCGCTACAGTTTTTGACTCATGAAGCTTTATACCCACTAGTTTATGCACAAGATGCACTTGATTTATAGAGGTGGTATTTTCATAGCTGGCTTTTAGGTTCTCCCATACCTCAAAAGCACTTGTAAAGCCCTTCAAATGCAATAAAATTTCATATGATACAACCATCTTAATATAAGTGATGGTCTTCTTGTTTGGTTCGTCCTTGCTGCATTGTCATATCTTCAGGCTTGACTTCTTCAAGAGCTTCTTCACAGTCTTTAAGAAAGAGGATGTCGAGCATTCTTTCTTTCCACAAATCAAAGCTGCTATGCTCAAATCTCTTGATCTTAGACAAGTTTTTGACATAAGAGGAGGTAGAAGTCATGTTTGCACATTGAGAGCTTCAAAAGTTCACCAAAAAAGGTAAAATTCACTTTCTTTCATGTGTGCAATAACCTGATGAGGCTATAGCTAAGAAATTAAGCCCAAAAACTGTTCAAAACTTGAGAAAACTAAATCTGAAATTTTGTGCAAAAAAATTCAGAAAATTATAGGATTCCAACAAGCTATAATTGCATCAAGAACAACAAATTTGTAGTTTTCAACCAGAAAGGCGTAAGTAGATGGAAAAGAGAGTCAATGGGTGCTTGTTTTCACAAAGCCAATTTTTGCGGCAATATGACGAGTAAAGTCGGAGCAATGACCAGTCGTAATAAGTTTCCAACAAGTATGTGCTTCCACAATCCTTATACATTATAGAGTTTCCTCAATCACAATCTATCCTCAATCACAATCTTTCAATCACTCAAAAATAACATAGGAGAGAAGAACGCAGAGATTGCACAAGGTAAGAGAAAATATGATGTGGAAGAGTAGAAACAAATATGACGCAGAGAAAGAAGAATTCTGATATTATAGATGTGAATCAATGGTTACAATAGCCTTGGACAATAGCTTCTTGACGAAGCCTCTACCTCTCGACCACCCCCGAGCTATCACAATCGCACTCTCAATCACACTCACTATAACTCTCACTCTCACTCTCACTCTCAATCACAAGGTAATTCTCAGATTTTTGTGCGTCCCCTGTGTTGATGCATATGTCTCCCTATATCAGAGTTTGACTGCTGTCCTCCCAAAGAAGTATGCGATCCACCAAATTTAGAAAAAGTCGAGTTTCTCCAAAACTTTCGCAAAAAGCCATGCGATCGTAGTGTGCTTTCTTTCTTTAGCGTACCTGTCAAAAATAGGAGAAAACACCAAAAAGACATATTCGAAAATATCCATAATTAGACATGGTGACATGTGAGCATCAGAAACACGGATTCGAATAGAAATAGATAAGCCCTCGTTTTTTTAAATTAATTAATTAATTTATTTTTAAAAGTGTTGGAAAACGGCACTTTTCAAAGCCGTGTAACTCAAAAACGGTGAGGAATTAGCTTAAGCTTGTGAGAGACACTTTTATTCAATTTTGCGATCTGCACAATAGTGTTAGAGACGTCCGAGGTCCAAATCCACCTCCAAATGCCACTTTTGAGCCCTGCAAGTTTCAAAATTCTAGAGAGAGTAAAATCAAGGCATTTTCTTACAATGAACTAAATGTAGGACCCTGAAATAGAAATAGATAAGCCCTCGTTTTTTTAAATTAATTAATTAATTTATTTTTAAAAGTGTTGGAAAACGGCACTTTTCAAAGCCGTGTAACTCAAAAACGGTGAGGAATTAGCTTAAGCTTGTGAGAGACACTTTTATTCAATTTTGCGATCTGCACAATAGTGTTAGAGACGTCCGAGGTCCAAATCCACCTCCAAATGCCACTTTTGAGCCCTGCAAGTTTCAAAATTCTAGAGAGAGTAAAATCAAGGCATTTTCTTACAATGAACTAAATGTAGGACCCTGAACGAGATACTTAAAACATGATTCACAAAAATCTCGCTATTCTCTTTTACTTGCTCTACCTTTCTCTCATACAGAGTTTTCCTTAATTCTTTCATCTTCACCTTCAAAATTCCACTAGAAAACATGATGCGAATAAGGTCTAGAGAGAGAATATGAAACTTGTCAACCCAAAATTTTTCCTACATGCATAAAATGATCTAATTATTCATTCTAAGCATTATCCCCACAATGAAATTCAGAAAGTTCAAAATGAATTATTTCACTAGAAAAGAGGCCTATTACATACATATACTCCCAGAATGAGAGAATTTTTGCAACAAAGGACTCTTAATGAAAAACCATGGGTATGAATTCTCAAAATGATATGTGGGAATAAAAGAAGCACAATAAAAGAGGTTCTCTGTGATGAAACTCTTAAAAAAGCTCAAAATTTGCTTGAGCGTTGATGTGGGGTGAAATAATCCTCCAAAAATGGCACTTATATCGATGAAATTCTCACAAATGCAAGAAACTTCAACTTTGCATAGGATGAAGTAAAAAAACATGTGGAGCAACTTTGTCGTGATGGAACAACTCAAAGCTTTGATATCAATTGAAAGAGGCTGCGAAGAGCTACATGGTGGTTTGTTCGGTTGCTCAAAATCCCAAGGGAATGGGTTGCTGCATGAGGAGAGAGAAAGTACACAGAGAAACTTGTATAGAAATTTTGAGAAGATGGAAAGTTGAAGTTGAAGAAGTCCCAATCAAATTATGAGAGTTTTGGAACCAAGTCTTATTGATCAGTGACTTTTGGGTCATTTGCGTATGTTCAGACTTGGCCAATGACCAAAAGTCATAAAAATAATATAAATGCCTATAAGTTCCCAATTTGGGATCCAAAAAATATAAAAAAAATATTTTTGGAAAGCTCTCGGCAAGAGTTTTCACTTGGAAGGGTCAGAATATACAAAAGGAGACTCCTTGGAGCCTTTATCCCCAACACCATATAATATGTATGTAATATTACGAATCATGATATATGTTGGACATGTCATGTATAATGTGACATGCCATAAGTATTTAATATGTGGATTTTGAAATTATATAATATGTAATATGTACGCAATGTCAGATGTAACATGTGCATAATGCATGTGACATATGTGACATGTCACATTATATAGAACATGTCATGCATAAATTATAGTATTACATATATATTATATAGTGCAGATATATTTTATTTGAATGGGTGAAATCTAAAGTTTAAACATTCAGCATGCTGATTGTTCTTGCTTTTTTTTTGGGTGACTTGTCATGGGTTGGGGATTAACAAGTTGTTCAAGTCATTATAGATAAAGCATCAAATTGTGCTTTTATGGGGAGGGAAGCTAGAACAAAACTTCCCAACCATAGTGTGGAGCCCTTTACCACCCATTGTCTTGATTTTCTTATAAAAGACATTGGTAAATTAGAGTGGATGAAGAACATTATATCAAAGGTCACTTCCATTGTGGATTTCATAAATTCATATAGCCATGTGGATTCTTTTGGATCGTCTTTTTGAAGTGCAAAATAAATTTTAATAGACGGTTGTTTCAAAAGAGTTCAAGGAATGGTTGGATGAAGAGTTGATTGCCCAACAATAAGAGGCAAAGGCTATTTAAAGATTTTGTTTGAGAGACTTGTTCTAGAAAAGTATTCATGGCATTGTCATTGCTGTTTTACCATTATGTAGAGTTTTAAGCATGATCGATACATAGGGAGCAATGATTGGTTTACTTTATTATTTTATGAAGGATGTAATTAATGAAATACGAAAGTGTAGCATTTTTGATGAGTCGATTGATCCATCATGAGAAGTATAACTTATAATTTTGTAATTTCATGTCTTTGTAATATTTGATGCTTTGCATTGTGTATGTTTATTTTTCCTAGCAGACTTAGAAAGGACGACCTATTCTACTTGATTGACAAAAGGTGGAAGTAGAGGTCGATTCATGGATTTGTCACTCTTTTATATCCGACTTTCAAAGAGCCATCCTTATTCATGGACTCTTCACTCTTGGAAGCATAGTTTTTCCATACGTGAACCATAATCTGAACACATACGGGTATGGAAGTATGAAAAAAGTATGGAATTTCAAAAAAAAAAACCATATGTGAAAAAAAATCTGAAAAAATAAAATAAAAATAAATAAATAAATAAATAAATAAATAAATAAATAAATAAATATATATATATATATATATATAACACAAAATAGCCATAAAATATAACAGATTTGCAATCAATTATCACACACACATGTAGACAATAGTATGACATAGACCAGCTAAGACCCAAAAGTAACATTAGGATTTAAGCTTCAGAATTCAGATTCTAGATAATCATGATTGATAAATATGTAGCATCATACATGTGCCATGGAGCATGCATAATGCATGATAAACAAAAACTATCTGCCATTAACATTCAAATTTCAGCTTCGAAGAGAATCTTCATCATCCTCCTCCTCCTCCTCCTCATCATCATCATCATCATCAATAACGTTATCATCCTCAAAAAGGGATCATAATTATAAACCGAAGATGATGTCCCAATATTGCTACTAGGTGTGCCTTCCCTCAATGATTGTGCATCAAAATTGATAGCTTCATTAGGACCATCATCCATAGGACCAATTTCAGCTTCTCTCATTTTGCAAAGCAAGAAGACGATCTTCATCTTTTTCCTTGTTGAGCATGTCTAATGTAATCTCCATTCTTTCAAATCCCCTTTCTTTCACCTTTGACAATAACCTCAAATTAGTATGTATGTAGACAAGTTTATTAGCATTACAAGATAGCAATCTATTCCCCCTCTTTCTATGACAATACTTCTCCAAAAATTTTATCCATCCTTCATGCACCTCAACATCACTTTCTTGATTCTTATGTTTCCATATGGGATGCAACATAAATCCTACTGCGTGCAATGGTGTATGCATCATGGCCCATCTATCAATGCATAAAGTTTTGATTTCATTCAATTTTGATTCATCAACACCATCCATGCTTTGCAATTTGTTAACCATACAATCCGTGAGCTCATATATAAGCCCCATGGTTGCACCTTCCCTATCACATAAATGGAGAATCTTCAAAATGTGCACATAGCTTCACAATAAGCTTTGCATCATGCCAAAATGCATTAGAAAACACAATATCATAGACTTCATTGCATAATGCTGACCTTAAGCATTTTAGTTTCAGAAATTTATCATCCACAAGCAATCTCTTGAGTCATGTAAGCATCAATCATCCAAAAGATTCTCTAACATGTTATAAAAATATGCAAAACATGTAGGGGTAGGTTTTATCAAGTCCCTTGAGCTAAGGGATATAAAAAGTGCTAAAACTTTCTCCTTTCTTGTCACAAATTTCATAATCTTGCATGCACTTTCAATTACTTTAAACACCCACTCCAATTTGCCAATGTCTTCAAAAAGAAGATCTAGGCAATGGCATGCACACCTCGTAAAAAATATATGTGGCCATTCATTTTCAACCATTTCTCTTGCCCTTACACAACTGGATGCATTATCCATGCAAACTTGTACTACATTTTTAGGACCAACTTTAATAATGATCTCCTTCAAATGTTTGAAAATAAATTCACCAGATTTTTGATGACTTGATGTATCAATAGATTTCAAAAATATGGTCCCATGAATAGAGGAAGCAAGAAAGTTGATAATAGGTCTACGCATAGTATCAGACCATCCATCAGAAACAATTGTGCATTCATATTTTCTCCACTTTTCTTTTATGATATTGAGATCATTTGCAATGACTTGGATCTCATCATTCAATTCAGTTTTCTTGAATGCATAAAAAGAAGTGGCAATAAAAGAAGGACTAACATGCCTAATAACTGCAACCGTTTCCTTGAAATAAGAGCTTCTCACTTTCTAAAAAGGTATATCTTTAGCATAAAAGAAGCGACGAAGATTTTTTGCTTTTTTGCAAGCTTCCACATTTCATGCTTTAGATAAAGCTTGTTGGCTGAGCTTTCTTTTCTTGAAAGAAGAGGGATGAACATTCTTGCTAGCTTGTCCACTTTCCCCTAAATCCACATGTCCATGCACATTTTGTGTATCATTTGATGCATGATCAATGTCAACATCATCTATAATGTCATCTACATTTGGCACATTAGAAGTGGCTACAATACCATGTCCAATTGACTTGTTCAATGCTTCCTTCACATTATTGGGGACTTTACCACAAGGTGATACACCATAGCCCAACAATCCCAAAATATGAGCTTGGATACGTGAAGAGCCTCCATCAAATTTATGTGAACAATACTTTCATTGACAAGTAAGTTGCCCTTTCCCCAAAAGCCTTCACTTGGATAACATGCTCCCATTCTTGGCTTTTGGTACGACCCATTGCTTTTGGAAAAATACATCCTTCTAAAAGACCAAAAAAAAAGAATCTTCAATCAATATGACCCTTGAAGACTGAAGTCATGACTCATGACTCATGAAAACTCGCAATATTATTTCAATTGCTTGCTGAATAGAGGGATATAAACTCTCAAAGAGTCAAAACTAAGTGCATAGTGATCAGTCACACTCAGGAGCATGGTGGAAAGCAATGTTTTAGCAACGACAATGGCAACCCGTTAGCAACGGGTTAGCAACAAGGGCAACGTTTGGAGCTAGGTGTTGCGATAAAGTTATTTATTTTTCAAAACTCATATATATATTTTTTAGGTATTTTGGTTCCTATGATATGTAATAAGGTGGGATATGATTATATATACCATAAAATACAATATATATATATATATATATATATATATATATATATATATATATATATATATATATATATATATATATAAATATAAAGAGAGAGAGAGATAGAGAGAGAGATTATCATGATTCATAACATAATATTTAACAATGTAACAGTATATATGAATGATTATACATCATACATGATCATTGATACATCATAATAAAAACATAGAGAATCATTATGACAAATCATATAAGTCATGGCGTAATTTATAAATGGCAAATGATAAACATGAAGTCACAAGTGCCATCACAATAGTAAATACCATAGTGGAAAGCAACGTTGCCTATCGTTTTCAAAATATAAATCTATTTCAAGATGATAATGCCCAAAATCATATGCAAATGAATCTCTACTCTTCTAAAGCTTTTTATGTCTTTCATATTCTCCACATTTTTTGTATTGCAAATATTGAAGATTTTGGATAAGGTTATAGAAAATTTTTTATCCCTCCTAAAAGAAATATATATTTTTGATATTTTTTGGATAAAAAAAAAGAATGCAAAGCAACGCGTTGCGAACGTAGCAACATTGCGGTGGTGAAGTTGTGGACCGTTCGCAACATGTTGCGATGCGACTATGCTCGGGAGGGAGGAAAGCACACTCAAGATGCTAGACTCACACACTAAGTAGTAACTTTGCACATAGTACATACTATACCTCTTGGAAGTTGGCCTGACGCTGATCACGAATCGCGATGTGTGACACCCTTGGGCTCCCGGTTCCTCGAGACTCAAATCGAATTCGATTTCGTCAAAAATTGAGAATATAAAATTAAATGTAGACATCGGCGTACGTTTCCAATCAGACTCCAATCATGCACGTGTGTCTTTGTACGTATGGAAAAAATTTCGTACGCGTGCGAAAATAACTATGCTTGGAAGATAGATACATGTATCTTTCAAAGATTCTCTTATCTGATGATCATGGTAAATCCATACAAGATTTTATTAATTATAATGATCAAAGGGGTAGTGCATTGGTTGCTTAGTTTGGAAGGGATATTCGTTGGTGAAATCCTTCTTTTGGTGGGAGAGTTTTGCCTATTAAGTGCAAATACTTTAGAGATGTTCTTGCACATGTATGCATTTATAATTTTTTTCTTTTTTTATATATGAGTCATGAATCATGATCATTGATGTTATGTTATCTTTTTGTTTTAGGATTGTTATCAAAAGCTTGTGAGAGAAATTGGTCAGCCTACTCCCTCGTACACACTAAGATACACAAAAAATTGAGCACAAAACAATTAGAACGACTCTATTATTATCTCTTTAATCTATGCATGCTTCGTTCCATGCATGAGATGCCTATGGCATGTCACATGAAAGTTTAAGCATTCAATTTAAGCTCTTGATTGCTCAATTTTTATGTTTTGTCAACATATCATGTATGATGTGTCATGTAACATACTAAGATGTTTATTTTTTTCTTTCATGTTTGAATAGGTGAATGTAGATAGTCTCAAACTTTCGCTTGAGACATTGAAGAGTGTTCAAAGAGAAAGAAATGAAGAATAAGAAAACATCTATGATCTTGCAAGGAAATTGATTGGAGTGAGTTGCACATGATGTCGCTCAAAGGTCATAGCTCAAAGGTCATAGTTCGTGGCTAACGATCTTGTCAGAGACATGGGAGTTCAACTATTCCATATTCATGGTGTGGATCGGATAGTAGATCTACTCCATCCGCTATGCCATAAGAGAATGGTCTTCAAAAGAGATCATACATAATGTTTTTAATTTGATGGCTTTAAAGTCATTGAATAGGCAATATTGCATACGGTTAGAATGTTCTCGTTGGGTAGTTAAGGAATATGTGCTTATCTCAAGTACCATTTTTGACAATTTTGACCATTCTTGAGAAATGGTTTGATCAAATTTGACTTTTATAAAACCTAATCTAATTGCAAAATTTATGAACATATACAATGAATGATGAATAAATCCCTCAAATAGTACAAAGTAGAATCTTACAAGTCCTAAAGCTGAATTTCCAATAGGGGTTTCTAATTTTTAGGTTTTCTTGCAGCAGATTAGGGTTAGGATTTTGGGGCTATGTTTAGGGTTTTCACATAGGGATTTAGTATCATTGGAAAGCTCTAAAGTAATATTGCATGCATGTGGTCAGAGTGAAGAAGCCCTAAATTTACTTTTTGATCTACCCTTAGATCAATTTTGATCTATGAATTAATTTGACCAAAATTGCAAATCAATCATGAATGCCCAATATATATACAATGATGTGCAAATATATACACTGAGAATTTATCGGTTTGCTAATTTCCTACGATTCCTCCCCTAAATTCTAATTGTATGAGGCATGAGGTAGGATGTAGGTTTGGAAAGATCTTTCCAATCTTCTTTTCTTGACAAACTTTGTGTGAGGTATGAACCTCTCAATAGGTACGTACTTCAAAGTGATTTGAAGTAGAAGTCTCCTTTTGAAATCTGAACTCCAAGAATCTACCCAAATCATAATAAAACAATTCCATTAATCTTGAGTCTTCTAAATATAATGGGTTCTCTTGAAATACATGAAAATACTTCTTCCGTTTAAGTCCAAGACACTTTGAGCTTTGAGAAGTTACAAGATGTTGTTGTAGTCTTCAAAATTTTGATTTGGATTTATATAAAGATTTGCCATCTTTTCAAAAAGAAATCTGAATAGCTTCCCAAACGATGGATTTGAGGAAGGATTGTGGATGTTCCAAATCCTTGAGAAGTTCCAAGATGTTGTTGTAGTCTTCAAAATTTTGATTTGGGTTTATAAAAGGATTTGCCATCTTCTCAAAAAGAAATCTGATTATCTTCCAAACGATGGATTTGAGGAAGGATTGTGGATGGTTTTCAATTACAGAAATACAATCACATAATTTATCTTCAAATTCTGTTTGTTCAAGAATACTTGTTTTTGTATTTGCATGTTTTGACAAAAACACGCAACTAAAATCATCATCAATTGTCATCATCAATTGTTATATCACAAATCATACAAGTATTCCTTTGATTCATTTGTAACGGTTTGGGCTCAAGAAATCTAGGAGCTACTACGAGAGAAGGATCAAGAGAGTGAACGGGTGCAAGTGGAATATGTGAAACAAGTGTTTGGGTACTACTGGATGTGGATGGACTCTCAGATGCATAATGAATTGCAAGATTCACACAATAAACATTCATATGAATAGAAGAGAAATCAAACACAACGTTTGTACATTTACACTGAGTACATACACGGATGGAAAGAGCAATACGGCTGGAAAATATAGTAGCTGAAAATTTTAGAGCTAAAGTGCAACTAGCTGTGCAAAACATTTCACAACAGATGGCTAGAATTAGGAGTGGCTGAGAGCAAAAAATAAGCAAAGTAAATCAATCAAAGTTCATTAGTTAGTTGGTTGTACAATTACAATGCTGGGCAGAAATTTGGAGTTACCACAGAGAAATATACTCTTTTTGATTACTTATAACAAAAACTCATAAACAGTTAAGCAGCCAGAAAGAATTATATTTACAAAAGCTCTTACCCCTTTTCTCAAGCTCAAGCTCTTACTCCGCTAGTCATGCTTTGATACCTAATTGTTTACAAGGATTTTCAAAAGTACACAACCGCAAGAGAAATTACACACACATGAGGTAGGTCAAAGGTTATATTGCTCCATTAATGATAAGCATACACAAATGGTGGTGATATGCTCCAAATACACAAATATGAACTCACAGCACACCCTTGAGAACTAGCTTGTATGAGGATAAAGGGCTGAAGTAGTGGCGAAGTCCAAGTACATCTGCCACATAAAAGCAAGTGAGCACTCCCCCTCTTAGAGTGTAAGCACACTCCCCACCAAAAGAGTCTTTCCTCCTTCAATGTCGAGAAAACTTCTTCCATGTGATGATCAAGTGTACAATCCCCTCCTTATATAGATCTTGAATGGGCAATAGCTTTCCATAAAAAGCTCCAATGAAAGAGCTTCATGCACACTTTATTTGACCATCGCAAGTTTTTGGCGATTTCTTTGATGAGGTGGCATAAATTACAATCATGACATGTGGCATATTTTTGGTGACTTGGTAAATGAACTTTTGTGCACAAACTAGGAGATGACATGTGTCAGATACAAATTGACTTCGACAATTAAATTTTGACTTTTCTGGTTTTCAGAGTTTCCTGCAGCAGATTAGGGTTAGAGTTTTGAGGGTTTTTTTAGGGTTTTCTCATAGGGTCTCCTGTTGTGTGATCAGATTGAAAAGCCGTAAATTGATTATATGATCTAATCTTTGACCAATTTTGAGCGATGATTTAATTTTGCCTAAATTACAATTTAATCATGAATGTCCAATATATATACAATGATGTGCAAATATATGCAATGAAAATTTATTGTTTTGCTAATTTCCTACGGAGTTATATATGAAACTTCCTGGAAGTCCGGTGGAGTTTGGTAAGTATTAAATAAAAATAAAAATGAAGCTTGTATGCACTCAAGTAAGCACAGAGATAACGGTACAAATTATTTGATTTCCTCGTCAAAATTCTTGATAAAAATCGCTACCTAAGATTTAAATCGTAAGAGAAATTTAAAAGGTTTTTATTTTGCAAATATCGTGAGATTTTTTAAACCATGGATGGGATAACTACCCATAGGTGGTCCTGTGGGAGGTGGTTGGATCCTTTGTACATTTTTATAGACATGCTTATGTTTTACTACATTGTGGAAAGTTCATAAATTTTGTTCCCCAAGTTTGCAAGGGTCTCATTCTATAATCAAACCCTGATATCATCCGGTGATGCATGTTGTGTTCTACCTTTTAGAAAGTCATCCTTGCTTTGTGTTTTCTTTTCCTCTTTTTTAACCTTGCTGGATTGGATAAAAGTTAAGATCGCTTCCCTCTGTTTTGAGCCCATTCCATCTTGGCACACCCGGTTTCTGTAGCTTACCTTGTCAGGCCTGTTGTGAACATTGATATCTGATGACATGAACTGCCATTTTTATTTCTATTTTCATATCTTTTGGAAGATGGTTTGATTTCATTTCATTAACTTTTAGGTTAATCTCCTGACATCTGAGAAGTGCTGATGTCCATTCTCAGTTTTGCTACGTTTGAATAAGTTTGCTAATTCAATTGAATTTAGCAGGCCTCTGGAAAAAGTGTACGACTGCCACAAGTCAGGAGGTAGTATTGTGACTTGAAATGAATTCATTCTGACATCTAGTCATGATTTTTTTCGTTAATACACATGCAACAATTTCCACAATTCAGGAACCAGGTGCACCTGCATATTCAGCAATTCCCTCAAAATTAATGGAAGAGTTTAGTTTTGGTCCTTCAGCTAATCAGGTACATTACTTTCCCAAGTTAAACATTTCAAAGTCAATGCAAAGCATGGGGTCCTCTCCAGGCTCGGAGATGGATGATGATGCCAATGAGGTGACTGCAACAAGATTTCATTCTTATCAGCAAATGCTAAGAAACACTGTTGACACTCCATTCAAATTCTCAAGGCAGAAAGCAGAATCTCAGAGAACAAGTAGTTCATCCGACTTTCTGGATCATTTGGATCCCAGAAGCTGGCGATGGTCTGGCAGGGGTTTTCCTAGCATGATTACAGTTGGGGAACAGGAAGACTTAAATGAGCTTTACATAGCAAACACAGTGCCCGTGTGCAACCATAATCCGTCTACTCAATTTGAGAGTCCAACCTGTGGGCTTTGTTCTAAAGCAGTTTCTCAGAAATCATTATGGAGTTTCCCAAGGGCTCTTACAAACAAGGATTTGCCAGTGGTGGGTATTCTTGAATGTGGACATGTTTATCATGCTGAATGTTTGGAACGAGCCACTCCTGATGCTCTATCACATGATCCACCATGTCCAAAATGTGGAGTGAAAGGGACTAAACCTAAGATGCAACAAGGCAATCTCACGAAATCTGAAGCCAGAGACCCACCTATCATCAAAGGGCAGCTTTTTCATGCTGGGGTATCATCATATGAATCCAATGATGATGCTGAACTTAACAAGTCATCTGAGATGGGGGGACATCAGAGCTGTCTATCTGAGGAATCAAGGAAAGGACTTCTACATTTGACTGTGCATACTAGTGATAAGCCTTCTGTGACGAGGTCTCTTTTGAGGAAGCAATTTCCTTTCAGAGCAAAGGTAAGCAGAGAGGCAATGACCAGCAGCTTTGGATCCATAAGGCCAGGGTATGCTGCAAGAGTTTCCCCTGAAAATAATAGCAGGGATGATGATTTTGTAATGGGAAAAAAAGCTTATTAACAGTCTTTAGGCTTACACTTAGAGTATGGGTTTGGGGATGAGTCAAATTTGACTCTCCATGGTATTCTGTTTTGTCTCTGGTTGCTTGATTTTCAGGAACAGCTGTATGGCTAATGAATCCTCAGTGTTTGCATTGAACTGGTATTTATGTGCTAGTTTGACACCAGTTTGTGCAATTTTCATGAGGGTTACTTGATCGCCTCTGCTTTTCTATCAGAGGTTGTATTAGAATCTGAGCTGCATTTATAACGTCAACTGCTAGGATAATGGTAGTAAGGTTTGTGAAAACTGACTATGCTGAAGTTAATCTCTAGCTTTGAATTTTGAAGTTTATCTCCTCCCTTTTTTCCCTGTTTTTCATCTATTCTCCTACTGATCTGGAGCTATGAGCTCTCCAATCCCATGAAGAGGTTTGAACAAAAAATCACCGTTAGAAAGTCCGATGATTTGCTGCAGGCAGAGTAGGCAAAGTACCTGGGTGTACCAGTTCAGCAAGAGTGAAGAGTAATTTTTAACTTCTGCAATTGCAATGATAAAGTAAACATTCACCTCCCATTCATTCAAACTGTGGTTATATAAGCTGAATAACTCACGACTCATGGTTTATGGACTGCCAACCTTATAATAAAGGACTACTATATATTTTATGTTCCACAGAATGAAAAACCTCCTCAGCTCAGTCATATTGTGGCCTGGCATATTAGAACTTATTTTAAAAATGGTATGTTTGATGCTTGACAACTGCTTACTATAATGTTGTGGTTTCCCATGAGCATGGCTACTGTTCAATTAAATTATGCTTGATAGTGTTTCTCTACTCTTAAACAGAATTGCTAGTTTCAAAATACTGAGAAGTTTTGTGATGATTGGTGGATTTTTTTTCTCTTTTCTGGAGGCCCTTCAAGATTTCATGCATCTGTAATTAGTGTAAATTTGGAAGGAACTTACACCACTCAAGGTATTATGGGTTCGTTTATGTAATTCTCATTTCCAGTTTCCAGGTCTGTAATTAATACTTTCCACGTTTGATTTCTAGCTCCATTCATGATGGGTATCTCAAAAATTCACTGTATATCGTACCTATGAGCTGAATCTGGGTTTGTCTGCAGGTAGCATATAATATATATATTTTAATTTGAAGTAGAGAGATTTCTTTTGCATGTCTCGTGACATGGTAGCAGATATATTTAAAGAGAACAGATAAAAAACAGACCAAAGAGATGGTATGACCTATCTATGAGGCTGTAGACTTCAGTCCATTCGCTATTGTTTTGTTTATATTGTTTTCTAGATTATATAATGTAGTTTTTATTAATGTTTGTCAGATCTTCTAGGAGGGTGCTTAGGTATAGCTTATGTTAAGGTTCTTATCAAAGATATTAGTTACACTTCTTTTGAAAGCCATCACTAGTTCTTAAAAATGTATCACCCGTTTTTTTGATAATGTATCTCTGTACCATACAAGGGGAAAAGCTATAATTTAGGACCACACTTGCATTGATGCTCACAATCACTTGTACAGGATTGTTGATCAACAAAATGTGGGTGCATAAAACAACCATCTCATGTTGGTGTGGAATTAACAATTCTGATATACAATTTAATTTAAAAATGTCCATCTTACTAGTTGCTTGTTGTGGTGTATGTCTGGGGCATACGTATTTATATTGGCATGAAAGTCCATATTATGACATATTTGGGCATCAGCTTGTATTTTCTTCATGCAAGCCACTTAAGGGACATGTCTACTAGACATCTGAATGTGTTTCTTTTTTCAGTGGAAATTTCTCTTTTCATCATTTGGAGCTCGATTCATGCTTGTGGTTTATGGTTTATGAGTGAAAGCATGATCTAATGCATATAATTGATTTGGTCCTAAGCAAACACAACTTGTCAGTTATTACACATTCAATAGCATTTTCTTTAGATTTCCTCTTGGCACAAATATCATCCTGGAGTTAGTGCATGTAATTTTAGAACTTTCTCAGAATCATAGTACCCATAGACTTGTATTCATTTTCATGCAAGCTGTTTCTGATGAGTTCATACAAGTGCTACAGTTGCTTGCAGTTTTATCCTCTCTGATCTAATGCATATAATTGATTTGGTCCTAAGCAAACACAACTTGTCAGTTATTACACATTCAATAGTATCTTCTTTAGATTTCCTCTTGGCACAAATATCATCCTGGAGTTAGTGCATGTAATTTTAGAACTTTCTCAGAATCATAGTACCCATAGACTTGTATTCATTTTCATACAAGCTGTTTCTGATGAGTTCATACAAGTGCTACAGTTGCTTGCAGTTTTATCCTCTCTGATGACATCGACAAATTGCTTGTACTTCTCAAGCCACTTGCATTTCCCCCAAAAGGTATTTGCTTGCAGTTTCATCCTCTCTGATGACATCAACAAATTGCTTGTACTTCTCAAGCCACTTGTATTTGAAAAAGTGAATGACATATTTCACTATTGCCGACTGGAATCATACTTTTACTGACTGAAAACATTTTTGCTTCCCCCCCCCCCCCTCCCCCCCTTTTTTTTTTTGGGAAACTATCAAGATTAAGAATTTAACCATAGCTTCAGTTGTCCTCTGAAAATCTCTGTGAGCTTTTGCTTATTTTTAAGTTTCTTTCTTTTCATAAACTCTATATTTGTTTAAGCCAAAGTTGGTTGTTTGTCCTCAAAGATTTATGTTTTCTACAACAAGCAAGATAAATGCATTTTTTTTGTTGGATCATTTACATTTAACTTGGGAATTCATGAGTAGTATGAAACAAATGTGGGCATTATTCCCCATTTTACTTGCATGTACTTTCTCTAATATATACAGTAGGATATCAAAATACTTCAAAGGTAGATTTGATTATGTTTCTAAAAGCCGTCTTAGATCTCGGTAAATCATTACAAGACCACTTAAATATGTTCTTTATTATCATCTTTTCTATGGATTTTTTTTTCATCATTTTTTTCTTTGTAGGTATTACTTTATGATGTGTCCTCTTTACATCAAGAATATATTTATGTAGAATACGAGAAATATATACTGAATATGGTATATTATCCTTTGTGAATAAATAAATTGAAAAAATGTCTACCAGATTTCTTTCTTGTAATTCATAACGTCTCAATTTTATGAGTTTTAGCAACATATGGAGTATTCAATTCAAATTCTCAACTAAATTGTGGATAATACAATGCTATGAAGTATAATTTGAGTTTTTGTTTGTGCAAGATTTTCATCATGATGACTAAGAGCTCGTTTCTATGCTTATGATGTGCTCTCCATCTCATTTTCAATTATTCAATCACAAAAACATGTTTCGAAACCTTAGATGTTGAGCATCTCTTTTTGGATGTGTGTTGACAAGCAATCTAATTGTTTGAGGTGTTTTCCTATTTGGCTAAATGGTTCTCAATTTTTGTTGTACTCTATCAAACAAATTTCTCCTATGCAAGCATGTCTATATGATTGTTGTCGCATGTCAATCACACAATTTAACAATGTTTCTCTTATGTACGGGCTTTAACACATTTTTCTTTGATTTCAAATGCATTGAAATCATCGAATCATTGACATGGAAACTCATTTGATCACTTCACTATCCTCTCTGAGAGATCTTTAATGGCAAAATACACACTATGTACTAGGTGTTATTGTCAATAGTGGAAAGTGTGAGGAGATGGATTTGAAGTGGATAAAGATGAAGTGATGCTTCAAAAACTTTGCACTACAGCCAAATGAACTCCAGAGATATGTAGTGGGCCCTTTTAGTTTGCCAAAGGATGTATTATACGCCCTATGTACCTTCGAAGATCACTCTCAAAAAGATAAATCAAAATAGATAGGGTACACCTGTTCAATGTTTTGAACAATTCTCTGGCCACAACAGCAATTGACTTAATTCCTTTTGGGGAACTCTTATTAACTTAGTAAGCTAACAATAATGAGTAATTTTATAAAAAATGATGGACAACGTGAAGAGAAAAGAGTTTAGCAAGTTATAGCATCATCCCGATTTCCACGGGTTGTAGCAGTCCTCAGACTAGTGAGCAAAGATACATTAATATCTCAAGATTGCAAGAGGCAATGTTAATGTAACTTTGTATGCATATAATAGACAATATACTGAATCTAACATGATTTAAATAATGACAAATGATAAACTACACACTGAGAACAAGCCTTGAGAAAATCACTGTTTTGATGGAGTATTAACAGAGAAGTGAACCATGAAGTGATATAGTCGACTTCTGATGAATATACCTCAGGATTGAAAAACCCAATTGCAATGAAATTTTGTGAGTATATAGTAGACTTAAGGAGCTAACTTTACCAACTTAAATCACTGAAAATGATGGATCATGTTCAAAGAAATCATCTCTGCAAACTCGTTGAAAAAACTGAGAGATATGATAGTGAACAATACACTCATAAAAGCATGAAGGTATGGACACAAATGATCATGAAAAATGAATGTATATTGATTGGAAAGTACAATGGAATTACTGGTACATATGTGTGCCTTGAAACCACACTCTGATATGGCATGAAGCCTTGCTCATGGAGTTACCAAAACCACGACGAAGAGCCATGTATATATAGTGATGTTTGGAGCCTAATTTTGAATTTGAATCTCTTAAAATCATTCTCCAATCTTTTGGTGATTGATTTGCCTACTCACTCAATCACGAATTCGTGGCTTTCTCCTTCCTACTCATCAAGTGGACTCAACCACTTTAGACACTTTCACTTTTACATCAAGTAGAAGCTAAAAAATTACAAGAGTGAGTTCACAAGTGAACTCTACAAGGAATTATTATTTCCTTTAAATTTCTAAGTCTTTTGATGACTCAAGCCACCACTTAGACTTGCCATGAACTTGTTCCAATAGCTCCCCCTCAAGTCAAGTGAGTTGAGGTCTTCAATCTTCCAAGATTACCTACAAGCCAATCATACCTTTAAATTTGCTGAGTTTGGTTCCATCTAGTGCCTTGGTTAAGATATCTACACATTGTTGATGGGTCGACACACAAGATAGCTGAATTTCCTTGCTCACAATCTTCTCTCTTACATAGTGATAATGTACTTCAATATGTTTAGTCCTTGCATGGAAAATTGGATTGGTAGCCAAGTGAATGGAGCTCATATTGTCACCAAGGATACTTAGAGTTCCAATCTCCAATCCAAGATTTGTAAATAGTGTCTTCAACCACATTGCTTCTTGAGTAGCTATGGAAAGACCTCTATATTCAGCTTCAGTAGAAGAGAATGCAACTATGGGTTGCTTCTTGGATGACCATGAGACAAGTTTTGAACCTGCAAAGGTAAGATATCCTGAGGTGCTTCTTCTGTCTTCCTTGGAGCCAGCCCAATCTGCATCAGAGAACAATTTCAAACTTAAATCAGATACATAAGGGTAGTATAACCCTTCATCCATGGTTCCTTTGAGATATCTAAGTATCCTCTTGGCAGCTTCCATGTGAGGTTTCTGGGTGTGTGCATACATTGACTTAGAATACTCACATTATAACATATATCTACCCTTGTCAATGTGGCATAGTTCAAGCTACCCACAAGGCTTTGATAACCTGTCACATCTTCTATGAGTTCACCCTCATGTGAGCTCAATTTATGATTAGCCTCCATTGGAGTACTTGCAATCATGCAATCTTTCACTTTTTAACTTTGTCAACAAGTCTTTAATGTACTTTCTTTGAGTAAGATATAGACCATGATCCTTGTAAATCACTTCCAATCCTAGGAAGTATGTGAGTGACCCTAAGTCACTTATCTTAAACTCTTCTTTCATCTCCTCTTTGACTTTCTTGATTCCATCTGCATCATTTGCTGTTAGTATAATATCATCCACATACACACAAATAAATGACTTCATAATTACTCCTCTTTATGAATAGTGATGGATTTGCCTTGCTAGGTTGAAATCCTTTGTCCTGCAAGAATGAGACAAGCTTGTGATTCCAAGTCCTTGGGGCTTGTTTGAGTCCATATAAAGTCTTATTAAGTTTACACACATAATCAGGATATATGTGATTCTCAAAACCAGGTGGTTGTGCCATGTTATCTGTCCATTAAGAGATGCATCTTTTACATCCAATTGAAGTGTCTTCGAATTCTTGGAAGAGGCAATACTAAGCAGGACCCTAATTGTAGGCATCTTTGCCACAAGAGAGAAGGTCTTCTCATAATCAATTCCTTGAGTTTGTGCAAAGATTTTTGCCACAAGCCTTGCCTTATACTTGTTAATGGAGCCATCTGAGTTCTTCTTCAATTTGTAGATCCATCTTGAGCCTATCACTTTCATTGATGGAGACTTGAGAACCAATTCCCAAGTGTTATTCTCCTCAAGAGCTTCAATTTCTTCTTCCATTGCATGCCTCCATTCTGATTTCTTCTTTGCTTCTTCAAGTGTTGAGGGTTCCTCTTGATTTATGTCCTGTTCTAGATAAATTGAATGTTTAGTGACTAGAGAAGTATCAAACCCATACCTTTTTGGTTTTCTTTTCTCCCTCATGGAACTTCTTAGGCCATGATGTGATGATTCTGCCTCTTGTCCAAGTTCTTGCATTTTTGCTTTACCTTTAGACTTCCATATTTTGAGTTTTTCATACTGAGTTGCTTCATCATCTTTTGAGGTATCCTTTGGTTATTGGGTTGTATAATCTATAGCCCTTTTGATTGTTGTCATATCCAATGAATGCACATCTTTCTGCTTTGGGATCCATCTTCCCTCTAACCTGTGAAGGAACATGAGCATAAGCAATACATCCAAAAATCTTACAATGATCCAGGCTTGGTCTTCTTCCATTCCAAGCCTCATATGGTGTCATGCCATCAAGTGATTTTGAAGGTAATTTATTTATCAAATAAGTGGCTGTGGATACAACCTCAACCCATAAGTAATTAGGTAAGTGCTTCTCATTTAGCATAGACCTTGCAACTTCAATAATTGTCTTATTCCTTCTTTCTGCCACTCCATTTTTCTTAGGAGTGTACCTTGTAGTGATCTCTCTTTTGATTCCTTTCTTGAAGAAAGGAGTCAAATTCATGGGAGAAGTACTCTCCCCCTCCATCTGACCGTAGCCTTTTTAATGTCTTATGTGTTTGATTTTCCACAAGAGCAAAATATCTTTTGAAGCATGAAAAGACTTCATCTTTGTGTTTCATAAAATATAATATAGTCCATCTACTGCAATCATCAATGAAGGAGACAAAATACCTTGATCCAGATATTGAAGCATCCTTGCTAGGTCCCCATACATCAATATGAACCAAATCCAAGAGATCTCCATGCATATATCCTTTCTTCATGAATGGTAACCTGTGAGACTTTCCAAATTGACATGCACTACAATTATAAATCATGTGTTGTTTTGACAAGTTAGGGGGTCCAAGTACATTTTGATCCCTGCAAATTTGCTTTAATTATATTTCACCAATATGTGCTAACTTTTTGTGCCATACTTCCAATTCTGTGAGTGTCTGACTACCATAATTAAAGAGAGCAATGTTTCTAGTATCTTGTAAATCAAATGTGAACAATCTACCTATCTTTTCAACCTTTGCAATTCCCCTAAATCCTTGACTTGGATCTTCAACAAATGCTCCTGCTTTTGTGAAACCTATAGGCCTTTCTCCACAATTTGTCCTACACTTATCAAATTCTTTGTGATGGTAGGGACATAGAGTACCTTGCTAAGTAGGTTGATATTTCCATAAGGTGCTTTCAAATTTCCTATCTTTTCCACCAAATGCCTTGTATCATCACCTGTCTGCACTTCATGCTTGTTCCTTGGATCTTCTAAATCTCATAGGAGTGCCACATTTCCTGCCACATGATTGGAACAACCTGAATCTATGTAGAAAACATGCTCATCAGTTTTACCTTGTGGCATTCCTTTTGGGGAACTCTTAATAACTTAGTAAGCTAACAATCATGAGTGATTTCCTAAAAAATGAAGGACTACATGAAGAGAAAAGGGTTTAGCAAGTTAAAGCATCATCCCGATTTTCATGGGCTGTAGGAGTCCTCAGACCAGTGAGCAAAGATACATTAATATCTCAAGATTCCAAGAGGAAATGTTAATGAAACTTTGTAAGCATATAATAGACAGTATATTGAATCTAACACGATTTAAATCATGGCAAATGACCTACTACACACTGAGAACAAGCCTTGAGAAAATCACTGTTTTGATGGAGTATCAATAGAGAAGTGAACTATGCAATGATATAGTTGACTTTTGATGAATATACCTCACGATTGAAAAACCCAATTGCAATGAAATTTTGTGAGTATAGTAGACTTAAGGAGCTAAATTTTCCAACGTAAATCACTGAAAATTATGGATCATGCTAAGAGAAACCATCTCTGCAAACTCACTGAAAAAACTACGAGATATGATAGTGAGCAGTACACTCATAAAAGCATGAAGATATGGACAGAAATGATCATGAAAATGAATGTATATTGATTCTAAAGTACAATGGACGTACTGGTACATATGTGTGCCTTGAAACTACACTTTGATATGGCATGAAGCCCTACTCATGGAGGTACCAAACCACGACTAAAAGCCATGTATATATAGTGATGTTTGGAGCCTAATTTTGAATTTGAATCTCTCGTAAAATCATTCTCCAATCTTTTAGTGATTGATTCTCCTACTCACTCAATCACAAATTCGTGGCTTTCTTCCTACTCATCAAGTGGACTCAATCACTTTAGATACTTTCACCTTTACATCAAGTAGAAGCTCAATAATTACAAGAGTGAGTTCACAAGTGAACTCTACAAGGAATTGATATTTCCTTTAAATTCCTAAGTCTTTTGATGACTCAAGACACCTCTTAGACTTTCCATGAACTTGTTCCAACAGAAAGAATCTATTAAACCATAAAAAATATTTCATAGCATTGCTAATTTGTTCATCAATTCATATTCATTTGTTGCAAATTCCACACTCATTTGTTATTAAAACATCCATCGTAATTCTATAGACATAACCTCACAGAAGCTAGGTAAGAAAACCCCTAAAATTTGATATCTCCAAGTGCCTCTTCTAGCCAATGATGTCCTTGGCTTATGATCCCAAGAATTGAGCCCCAAGACAGTTTGGCACGAACTTCAAGTTTTGGAGATCCATAGCATAGCCACACTGATCAAACAACACCTTGTAGGGACCATGGATTTTGAACCTTGTTAGACCTCAAGAAAGCAAGACATAGAGTGCCCTTCTTTCTAAATCAACACTTGTTGCTGAAAAGAAGATGAAAACCTTCTTCTCTCATCTTTTCGATGACAAATCCATGGCACGTAGTGCTCAAAGCTTATTAAACACTACATGGATAGTGCTAGTGTAGAGGATCCCATGAGATAACCCATTGGTAGAATTGTACTATGTTTCAAAGTCAAGTGAAAGTTTTGGTGTCTTCCACACTCCCTAGAACAAGGAATCGATCAAATACATATCTACAAAATGAAAAACCCTTCCTTTGGCGAGATGATGAATGCAGACATGGGGGGATGGAATTATTTCACTCTCTCCCCTCTCTACCATCAATTGTATTTATTTCATAGGAGATCACTCTTTGAAAACAATGTGATATACATGTTTGTAGGCCTAGCCCAAGATTCATAGAATCTCCTAAACGAATCTATGGCATACAATCAAGCATTAGATCTAAAAAAGCCTAAGAAAAATATCCAAAAGCGTGACCTAAGAAGACTCCTTTGACCTACTGAAGTAGCAAACATTTTGTGTAATGCTTTTGATGGAATTGGCGATTTTAGAACTCATGAGGCTAGATTTCTCTAGGTCATAATGTTGGAGCAAGTCTATGACAAGCCTAAGTATTGGCTTGAGTCTCACAAAGTCTTAGAAAAAGCTTTAAAATGAAGACTATGTAAAGTTCACTTGTGAACTACCTCTTGTAACTTTTGAAGAGTTTACTTAATGTAAAAGTAAGAGAATCTTAAGTGGTTGAGTCCACATGATCAAGAATGGAAAGAGGAGCCACGAATTCGTGATTTGTGGTAGGTAGAGAATCAAATCAATCATTGATTGATTGGAGAGTGATTGAGGGAAGTTAGCCTCCCAAACTCAACTATAAATAGATGGCAGTTTTAGTCGTGGTTAGAGAGACCTATGTGAAGACCTCCAAGAGCTGAGCTTTATGCCATATCAAGGTGTGATTACAAGGCACACATATGTATCAGTAAGTCATTGTATTGTACAAGCAATATACTTTCATTTTCATGATTATTTGAGTTCATCTTTCCATGTTCTTGTGATGTGTACTACTCACTGCCATTACTTCAGTTTTTCTCAGTCAGCTTGCAGAGATTGTTTCTTTGCACTTGGTTCATCATTTTCAGTGATTTAACTTGGTAAAGTTAGCTCTATAAGTCTACTATACGCTCACAAATTTTCATGTCATTTGGATGTTGGAATTTTCAGTTATGTTCATTTGAAGTCAACAGGGTATGTTCATCTTCACTTCTCTGTCAGGTACCCGACTTTTTCAGTCATCTTGTCAGAGTCATTTCTCAGTGTTTACTCATCCAAATTCAGTGATTTCAAGCTTGTTAGATTCAGCTTACTGTCTAGTATAAGCATACAAATTTTCATGATCATTGGATTCTTACATCTTGAGTTATGTTAATTTTTCTACTCACTGGTCTATTTCTGTAGCAGCCCGTGAAAATCGGGATGATGTCATCACTTGTTAAAAGTCATTCTCAGTGTGTGGTTTGTTATTTTTGATGAGATTACTCTCTAAAGTTAGCTCTTTAAGCTACCTAGCCTTCCCCAAGAGGAATTAATCTAATTGCTGCTGTGCTCAGAGAATTATGTAAAACACTGGACAGGTGTATCAACCAAGAATAGCAATTTTTCACCTCTGAGCTAACTCCAACTTATCTGTTTTGATCTATCTTTTTGAGAGTGATCTTCCAAGGTACATAGGGTGTCTAATACATCCATTGGCAAGCTAAAAGGGCCCACCATCTACTCCTGGAGTTCATTTAGCTGGTGTAGAGCAAAGATTTTGCAACACCTCTTCATCTTCAACACATACCTATCCATCTCTTCACAGTGGTATCAGAGCAAGGTTGGACAACATGGCAGATGGATTTCCTTCATCAATTGACAAATTGGACAGAGGTAACTACTCAGCTTGGTCATTAAGGATGGAAGCTTATCTCCAAGGTAGAAGTTTATATGGTTATGTGGCTGGAGATGAAGTTATGCCAAGTTTCAGGAACAAAAGTCAACCAACACAAGAAGAGCAAGAAAGATTGAGCACATGGTGCTCCAAGGATGCACTTGCAAGGTCTTATCTCCTCAACTCTATCTCAGATTTTTTGTTGCCTCACATTAGAAGTTGTAAGACATCTCAGGAAGTGTGAGATGCACTTGAAGCTTTCTTTTCTTCAAGTACTAAAGCTAGGAAGCATCAACTATGGCTGGAGTTCACAACTCTCAAGAAGGCTCCCAAACAAAATGTGACTGATTTTGTCACAAAGCTCAAGGACATAGCGGATCAGTTGGGAAGCATTGGAGAGGTAATAGATGAAGAGCAAATTGTAAGGCAGGTCATCAATGGATTGAAGGCAGATGATAAGTGGGAAGCATTCACCACAGCTATGGATTTGTACATGGACATGCATGTACCTGATTTCAACACACTCATTGGACAACTACTTACTCAAGAGGCAAAGCTTATCAAAAATGGAGAAAGCTCTAAAGGTAATCAATCCTCAGCTTTATACACGGATAAAAGCAAGTCTAAAGATAACAAAGGAAAGGCAAAGAAAGTGGATGATGAAGCAGGTACATATCAAGCTAACTATGCAGGTAGAGGAAGACATGGCAGAGGTAGAGGAAGAGGAGGTAGACAAGGCAGGGGGAGATCCCAAGACTCCAACTCATGTTCTATTTGTGGATTAACTAATCATACAACTGAAAATTGCTTTAGGAATTCCAGGAATCAAAGAGGCAGAGGATACAATAGAGGAAGTTATGGCTACTCAAGAGGAAGGTTCAACAACTACCATGGCAACTACAACAACTACAATCAGTCAAACTATCAAGGAGGCTACAAAGGAAGGAGAGACTACAATAACTACACAGAAGACTCAAACAAAGAGAATTCATTATTGATCATGAACATGGCTATGCCACAAGGTAAATCTGATGAGCTTGTTTTCTACATAGATTCAGGTTGTTCAAATCATGTGGCAGGAAATGTGGCACTCCTATCAGATTTAGAAGATCCAAGGAATAAGCATGAGGTACAAACAGGAGATGATACAAAACATCCTGTGGAGAAAATAGGCAATGTCAAAGCACCTGATGGAAACATCAACCTACTCAGTAAGGTACTCTATGTCCCTACCATTACAAAGAATTTGATAAGTGTTGGGCAGATAGTAGAGAAAGGGTTGCAAGTCAGGTTCACAAAAGCAGGAGCATTTGTTGAAGATCCAAGTCAGGGATTCAGAAGAATTGCAAAAGGTGAAAAGACAGGTAGATTGTTCACATTTGAATTACAGGACACTAGAAACATTGCTCTCTTTAATTATGGTAGTCAGACACTCACAGAATTGGAAGTATGGCACAAAAGGTTAGCACATATTGGTGAAAGATCATTAAAGCAAATCTGCAGGGACCAAAGTGTACTTGGACTTCCTAATTTGTCAAAACAACATATGATTTATAAGTGCAGTGCATGTCAATTTGGAAAGTCTCACAGGTTACCATTCATGAAGAAAGGTTATATGCATGGAGATCTCTTGGAGTTGGTTCATACAGATGTATGGGGACCTAGCAAGGAAGCTTCAATATCTGGATCAAGGTATTATGTTTCCTTTATTGATGATTGCAGCAGATGGACTATCCTATTCTTTATGAAACACAAAGATGAAGTTTTTTCATGTTTCAAAAGATATTTGGCTCTTGTGGAGAATCAAACAGGTAAATCACTAAAAAGGCTAAGGTCGGATGGAGGGGGAGAATACTTCTCCCATGATTTTGATTCTTTTCTTCAAGAAAGAGGAATCAAAAGAGAGGTAACTACAAGGTACACTCCTGAGCAAAATGGAGTGGCAGAAAGGAGGAATAGGACAATTGTTGAAGCTGCAAGGTCTATGTTAAATGAAAAGCATTTACCTAATTACTTATGGGCTGAGGCTGTATCTACAGCCACTTACTTGATTAACAGGTTGCCTTCAAAATCCCTTGATGGGATGACTCCATATGAGGCTTGGAATGGAAGAAGACCAAGCTTAGATCATTGTAAAATTTTTGGATGTATTGCTTTTGCTCATGTTCCTTCACAGGTTAGAGGCAAGATGGATCCAAAGGCAAAAAGGTGTGTATTTATTGGATATGACAACAATCAAAAGGGCTACAGGTTATACAATCCTACCAACAAAGGATTCTTGGTAAGCAGAGATGTAGTTTTTGATGAGAACAATTCATGGTATGAAGATTCATGCAGGAAGATCAATTTACCATATGATCTTGAAGAAGATTTTCCAAAGCTTGGTAGAGAACAATCAAAGATTGAAGAACAAGACACCTCAGAGGATGATGAAGAATCTCACATGGAAAAGATCAAAGCATGGAAGTCTAAAGGTAAAGCAAAATTGCAGGAACTCGGACATGAGGCAGAATCATCACATCATGGCCTAAGAAGATCTATGAGGGAAAAGAAAAAACCAGAAAGGTATGGGTTTGACACCTCATTAGTAACTAAACATTCTATCTACATAGCACAGGACATAAACCAAGAGGAGCCATCATCATTTGAAGAGGCCAAAGCAAAAACAGAATGGAAGCATGCAATGAAGGAAGAGATTGAAGCACTTGAGGAAAACAACACTTGGGATTTGGTGGCCAAGACTTCATCCATGAAGGTAATAGGCTCAAGATGGGTCTATAAACTCAAGAAGAATTCTGATGGTTCAATTAACAGGTATAAGGCAAGGCTTGTGGCAAAAGGCTTTGCACAAACTCAGGGAATTGATTATGAGGAGACTTTCTCTCCTGTGGCAAAGATGCCTACTATTAGGGTTTTGCTTAGTATTGCCTCTTCCAAGAATTGGAAGATACTTCAACTAGATGTAAAGAATGCATTCTTGAATGGTTGGATAACAGAAGAGGTATATATGGCACAACCACCTGGGTTTGAGAATCAAGTTTATCCTGATTATGTGTGTAAACTTAACAAAGCATTGTATGGTCTCAAGCAAGCTCCAAGAGCTTGGAATTTCAGGCTTGTTTCATTCTTGCAGGACAAAGGCTTTCAACCAAGCAAGGCAGATCCTTCACTCTTTATTAAAAAGAGTAATTCCGAGGTCATCTATCTATGTGTTTATGTAGATGATATTATATTGACAGGAAATGATGCAGATGGTATGAAGAAGATCAAAGATCAGATGAGAGAAGAGTTCAAGATAAGTGATTTGGGTTCACTTACCTACTTCCTAGGTTTGGAAGTTGTCTACAAAGATCATGGTTTGTTTCTCACTCAAAGAAAGTACATTAAGGACATGTTGGCAAAATTCAAGATGCAAGATTGTAAGATTGCAGGTACTCCAATGGAGGTCAATCACAAATTGAGCTCACATGAAGGTGAACTCATAGAGGACATCACATCATATCAAAGTCTAGTGGGTAGTCTCAACTATGCCACATTGACAAGAGTAGATATATGTTACAGTGTGAGTGTGCTAAGTCAATTTATGCACACACCAAGGAAACCACATATGGATGCTGCCAAAAGGATTCTCAAGTATCTCAAAGGAACCATAAATGAAGGACTTTATTATCCTTATGTATCTGATTTAGGTTTGAAGCTATTTTCTGATGCAGATTGGGCTGGCTCCAAGGAAGATAGAAGGAGCACTTCAGGTTATCTTACCTTTGCAGGTTCAAAGCTTATTTCATGGTCATCCAAGAAGCAACCCACAGTTGCTCTCTCTTCTACTGAAGCTGAATATAGAGGTCTTGCCATAGCTACACAGGAAGCTATGTGGATGAAGACATTGTTCAAAGATCTTGGATTGGAGTTTGGAACTCCAACTATTTTTGGTGACAATATGAGTTCTATTCACTTGGCTGCTAATCCTATTTTTCATGCAAGGACTAAACATATTGAAGTTCATTATCACTATGTACGAGAGAAGGTTCTAAGCAAAGAGATTCAAATATCATATGTGTCCACTCATCAACAATGTGCAGATATTCTAACCAAAGCATTGGATGGTACAAAGCTTTGCAAATTCAAGGCTATGATAGGTTTGCAGGTAATCTTGGAAGGTTGAAGACCTCAAGCATACTTGGCTTGAGGGGGAGCTGTTGGAGCAAGTCTATGACAAGCCTAAGTATTGGCTTGAGTCTCACAAAGTCTTAGAAAAAGCTTTAAAATGAAGACTATGTAAAGTTCACTTGTGAACTACCTCTTGTAACTTTTGAAGAGTTTACTTAATGTAAAAGTAAGAGAATCTTAAGTGGTTGAGTCCACATGATCAAGAATGGAAAGAGGAGCCACGAATTCGTGATTTGTGGTAGGTAGAGAATCAAATCAATCATTGATTGATTGGAGAGTGATTGAGGGAAGTTAGCCTCCCAAACTCAACTATAAATAGATGGCAGTTTTAGTCGTGGTTAGAGAGACCTATGTGAAGACCTCCAAGAGCTGAGCTTTATGCCATATCAAGGTGTGATTACAAGGCACACATATGTATCAGTAAGTCATTGTATTGTACAAGCAATATACTTTCATTTTCATGATTATTTGAGTTCATCTTTCCATGTTCTTGTGATGTGTACTACTCACTGCCATTACTTCAGTTTTTCTCAGTCAGCTTGCAGAGATTGTTTCTTTGCACTTGGTTCATCATTTTCAGTGATTTAACTTGGTAAAGTTAGCTCTATAAGTCTACTATACGCTCACAAATTTTCATGTCATTTGGATGTTGGAATTTTCAGTTATGTTCATTTGAAGTCAACAGGGTATGTTCATCTTCACTTCTCTGTCAGGTACCCGACTTTTTCAGTCATCTTGTCAGAGTCATTTCTCAGTGTTTACTCATCCAAATTCAGTGATTTTAAGCTTGTTAGATTCAGCTTACTGTCTAGTATAAGCATACAAATTTTCATGATCATTGGATTCTTACATCTTGAGTTATGTTAATTTTTCTACTCACTGGTCTATTTCTGTAGCAGCCCGTGAAAATCGGGATGATGTCATCACTTGTTAAAAGTCATTCTCAGTGTGTGGTTTGTTATTTTTGATGAGATTACTCTCTAAAGTTAGCTCTTTAAGCTACCTAGCCTTCCCCAAGAGGAATTAATCTAATTGCTGCTGTGCTCAGAGAATTATGTAAAACACTGGACAGGTGTATCAACCAAGAATAGCAATTTTTCACCTCTGAGCTAACTCCAACTTATCTGTTTTGATCTATCTTTTTGAGAGTGATCTTCCAAGGTACATAGGGTGTCTAATACATCCATTGGCAAGCTAAAAGGGCCCACCATCTACTCCTGGAGTTCATTTAGCTGGTGTAGAGCAAAGATTTTGCAACACCTCTTCATCTTCAACACATACCTATCCATCTCTTCACACATAAGGGCCGAATAAGTGGAGGATTTCTCCTCTCAATATCATGCATTTGGTCTCACTGCAGAAGGACCCACCATGGCATGGTCCGAAATGCTAAACTAGGAAGAATTTGGAAGCATTGATAATCTCCTTGGAGCATTCATCAGTATTCATACCAACTAGCACCAGTAAGCATGACTCTAAAAGAGCTTTTACGCTTCAAGCAAAAACCTAGTCAATTGGTGAGGGAAGTAGTGAGAAGATTCAAACATTACATGGAATAATGCATTCATCTCCCTTCAGACGAGAAGATAACCACATTGTTTTTAGATGATGTGAGCAGTGGAAAGTTACAGACAAGCATATTTTGCATGGACCGTGAATTGTGAATATGCATTGAGATGGACGATGAATTTAATCTTACCTTGATCATATTGAAGCCCAAGGAAAAGCGCCAACCATGATCCACATTAGGGCATCCCACCAAAGAGTAATTAGGAAACATGATTTCAAATATGTATGCCTAGGGAAAAAATGCTCCGAAGCTTTTAGGATTTTATGGAGTGGCTGTAGTGGAAATATCAACAAACACCACCTCCTCCATTGCCTCAAGTGGTAAAGAAATTGCCTAGTAATGTAACTCCAAATGTATATAGGTAGTGCTTAAGTGCTCTTGAATCTCTTAGAGCCTAAGCAAGTGCTCGAGCCATAGAATCGAAATCCTTATGTTCCACTTGCTCTTCCAGTCAATCGAGTCATAATTCACAAGGAGTACTCCTCATATACAATTGATGGCTTCCAAAAAATCACCACAAGTAGTGGTTAATAAGGAACTAATAGCTTCATCATTCATTGCATATGACTATCCTTATTGTCCTAAGTGCATGATAAGTCATCTAATCAAAGATTGTCCTTTTCGCTCAATAGGCCAACTATAACGATCTCCATTCAACTCAAAAGAAGAATGCACAAGAAGAGTTGCATCAAGTGGTCCGAAATGCTCAAGTGATCGAGCAAACAGTTCAAGTAAACATAGATGAGCTGTTAAAAAAACCATCATCCCGTATAGAGCCACCTCCCAAACGACCACCCATGTAGAGGAAAATGTATTGTCATGATTGCAGAATCACCCATCGGCTCAAAGACTTTACCAGTATTCCAAGGAAGATGATGGTGTGCTACCCAAAACTATCACATTCAAACTGAGCCTTAGTTGAGTGAGAGCGAAGAAGAGGAAGAATTTCCCATCCAAGTAGTCAGTAGATCCCAAGACAAGAGAAAATCCCAATTCAAAGATAAAAATCCAGATTTGTCTGCTATTGAGAAATAGAAAGGAACCTCAGGGGAAAGACAATGGGAAATGAGAGCCGAACAAATGGAAACGTGAATAAAAAATTTAGAGAAACAAATCAAACATGCCCAAGAAAAAGGTGAAATAGCCAGGGAGCAAAATGAGAACTCAAAATGAGAAATTCACCAAGCTAGATCCAATGTTTCCTCTATAGTTGACTTGAATTGTGTGAAGCTTGATAGAACTCACAATTACAATGCCTAATCTAAGCTACACTGTTAGACTTGAAAGTCAATTCATGTAGGTTCCCAAGAAGCCATATTTGGATGATTTGAGGTGCACTCTACGTTATGTGAGTGGTACTTTGGAATATGCATTGTTTTATGAAGCTGGTGTAGATTTGCAAGTTCACGGATACATCGATGTAGATTGGGCTAGTAGCATTCCAGATAAAAGTTCTACTAGTGGTTTTCTATTCTCACTTGGGAGTGCAACTATTACCTGGAGCAGTAAGAAGCAACCCACTATTGCTTTGTCGAGTATAGAGGCTGAGTATAGAGGTGTTGCAATGGTAGCATGTGAGGCATCATGGCTGGAGATGCCACTTGTAGATTTAGATGTGGAAGTGCAAAAGCCTATCATAATCTATTGTCATAATCTTAGCAGCATACAATTAGCATGAAACCCTATTTTTCATGCTATAACAAAGCATATCGAGGTACATTATCACTTCATCAGAGATAAGGTATTAGCAGGTGATATTGATCTTGTTTATGTGAGAACAGATGAGCAGGTTGCTAACATTTTCACTAAAGCACTTGGAGCAAAAAAGCTAAAGAAGTTTCAGAAGATGGTTGGATTAGAGGACATGGCGTTGAGCTTGAGGGGGAGTGTTTAGATATCAAGCTCAACATGTGATGATCCAGGATAACATGTATTACTTTTCCATTTCTCTGACATGTATACTGGTCATGCCAGTATATGTCAGGGACAGTTCATTGAGCTTTATTAGATCTATCTACCAAGAGTGATGGCACATTTGTTTCTTCCCAGCTCACTCATTCGTGGACATTAGGTTTTTCCTTATGTACTGGTCTTTATATATTGCACTAGTTGTATTCTTGTTTTTTAGGTCATTCTTGTACATTCCTTTTATGTAATAGAAGAAGAAGAAGGAGAAGAAGAAGAAGAAGAAGAAGAAGAAGAAGAAGAAGAAGAAGAAGAAGAAGAAGAAGAAGAAGAAGAAGAAGAAGAAGAAGAAGAAGAAGAAGAAGAAGAAGAAGAAGAAGAAGAAGAAGAAGAAGAAGAAGAAGAATAAGATCATTCTTCCTTGCCTCAATCAGTGTGTGCTTCTCCTTGATTGTAAGATTGGAGCTCTCTTCCTTATCTCCTTCCTCTTGACATGAAATACGTCATTTCTTTCAACCATGGCCACTAACTAAAATACCCTGATGCACAAAAATAATTGTATCTCAAAAAGTTGAACAGAAGTACCCTGTCAAGTTTTGCTAAACTTGTAACAGACTTCTAGTCACTTATACTAGCGAACCAAGACTTGTATATATCTTTGGCACAAAAAGATGAAATTGCCTATGCAGGCACTACAATAGTGCATTTGGAGGCCAAAACGAGCTCAGATCACGATTTCACCACCATAGAGCGAAGTCATTTTGAAATCCTAATTGCCTTGAGTATGCTTAAAAAATTTCATGTGATTCTAAGACTTGCTGGAGGGGTGTCGACGACTCCCTAGATGAAACAACGACTTGGTTTGATACCAATTGTTGGGATTTGAGGTCTGTGGAAGCATGCAAACATCACAAGGAAGAAGAAGAAGCTTGGAGCACAATACAAAATACTAAATGTATTACCAAGAGAATGTACAAAGATAAGTAGCCCATTAGGGTAATAGGCATATATACACACTGAGGGGAAAAACCTCCTAAAGAGGGAAAAAAGTGCCCTGATGGTCCTAGTGTATTCACACATACCACTACCAAAATATATCAACACTTACTATTATTAGTTGCAACTAGTTAGAGGATTAGTCTTCAAGATTCTGACAAATTAAAGGTGTATGAGTGCACCATGTACTACATGTCAAGACATTTTGGCACCATTTTTGAAGGGAGTGATGGCCATGCCTAAGTAACTTTCATGATGTTTTGTGAAGCATACAGGTAAGTCATCTTGTGGTTGTAAATACTTGCTTGTTAAGTTCAACTTTTTTGTCCCTTTTAGAAAGTCCCATTTTCACAATTGCTCTTACCTCTAGATGTAAGAGAGGAGATTTGTCATGTGTGTAAATTTTGATTCATTACTAGCAAGCAAAGTATACTTTTTACTTCAATTTCCTTCTTTTCCCTTTTTCTTTTCACTTTGGATTTTCTTCTAAGTAAAGGAGTCACTTGGCAAAAAAAACATTTCGGAAATGACTATGGAGCACATGAAATCAAGAGAAGTTGCCCTTGAGTTGCTTTTGCATCTAAAATGATGGGAAAATTGATTTGGGATAGTGGAGACATGTGGGCATCTAACCTTCATGAAAACATTAAAGATGGTATACATCATTTCAGATATTTTCAAAAGTGTGGGGCATGCTATATCATGTACGATTGGTTATCTTATCTCCAAGTATCTGAAAGTATGCATCATGTAAGTCACTAAGGGTTTGCCCTAAGGAGGTGAAAAATAAGGATAATTCAACCAATTTTCACATTGAGGATTATTTTTGGCTTTGATGGGAAACGACTTCCAACATCTTAGGGTAGTCTTTCAAAAGATCAGCTCACCAATTAGGCTGGAAGATGATGCCTCATCTTGTTGAATCTAAAAGGTACATAACAAAAGTAGGGGGTTTACAAACTAAAGCTTAGATCTCCTTACATTATTTTTCAAATATCATAAAGAAGGGATGAAATTGGATCTCGTCAATATATACAAGTCTTTGAGGGGCCAACTTCTTAAAGTAGGTGGAATTCAATACACATTCTTCAAACATAGCCATAGTTCTTTGCTGAGCATCCACATATACGGAGTGAACTTTGAAGCTCATCAACTTATTTGAGCCATTTGGGCTTATCAATATCAAATACATTTTTCCCTCTATGGTGACACGTCCACCAATTGCTATTTGTGCGTCATATTCTTCCTCAAATATAGGTTTAGGTGGTACAAGAGCTAATTACTTTGGATCAAGGATATTGGGTGGAGAGGAGGGTCTATTTGATGCGAGATGCATAATTAACTCATATTCATGAACTTTTTAGGATCTCTTGCACTTTCTGATTCAATTGTATTAGTTGCTCTAGAATTTTCAATGGTGGTTTAGTCACTATACCTGTAGTGGAGGGATGTGATGCAACTTTCAAAGCATGAAGTTCTTTAGATTGAGCTTTGCGTGCCTCCAATAGAGCTGTATAATCTTCCAAGATGGTCTATATCTATGCTGATGGTAAAACCTAGGGGTGCTTCCAAGGTGGGTTCCAACGTGGCGTCTAATTTTTAATTGTTTTTCTTTTGTGCGTAGGTGTTATCCTCTTTAACAACAACCAAATGCCTCTTCAATAGGATCGTATTTCTAGAGAGCTTGGCTTATGTTCCATTGTACTCCTTAAGTTATCTTCAAATGTTTTTACCTCCTCGGGGTGCTACATATCCAACTGGGCCTCTAGTGTAGAGTGGGCCTCTTTAAGTGTAGTGTAGCAATCATTCAGAGATGCATTCTCAACTTATAGTGAATTGAATCAAGTTTGTAGCATATTCATATAATACAACCAACCCTCTCAAAATAGAGGAAATTATCTTTTATGCATTTTCAAGTGTCCTCTTTCACACTTGAATTTTGTTCCTTTTCCCTTCTAATCTAAAAATATGCTATCAAAGAGCTTCCAAAAATTCTAGAAAACATACATATGATTCTAATTTACATGAGGAAGACTCTTCCTCATTTTTACATCATTTGTATAAATGTTTCTACAATGTTTTGCCGTTTTACAAATAATTCTTCTTCGAAAAATGCTTCTTCTAACAACTTTGTATGTGAATGCCCACATCCCCCACCAAAAGTTCAACCTCAATATCTTACCATTCAAAGATATCTCTTAGAGTGTATATCAAATAAGAGTGTCTAAAGAATCCAATAAATGCCTTCAGAATAACCCCAATTAATGTGAGGGGCATTGTGCAAGGCTCAAATGGTTCTCCACCCACCCTATTTCCTTCATGGTTATTTATGAAAGTATTCCATAAAGTAAGTATATTTTTATATTTAATTATGGAATATGACAAAAGGAATTCCAAAGTTTGCTTTAAGCATGTAAAGTACTTAAAGGAAACCATTCCGAGAGAATCATGAAAGGACAATAGAATTGCTCTTAAGCTAGATATTGAGAAAACTTGAAAGAAGTCCTCCAAAGAATTATAGCATTTTGGAATCATATCTTACAAATATAAAGACACCAAAGTTAAAGATGAGAAGGATTTATGGGAGGATATCCTAAAAGACAAAAATTTGGCAATCAAAACAATTCTTAAATGATAAAGAAGAAGGATTTATGTTCATAGAGGACTATTGTACATTGGATCATAAGCAGCATAGCATGGCTGTATTATGATTCCACTATTTAAACATATTCCAAAAGATGTAGCAAGTTGACTACAAAATACGTTTTAGGCAAGAAGTAAAGATGGATTTTGACAATGACAATAACCATTGTTTCAAACTCAAGAAACGAGAAGAAGGAACAATTATCATCACACAAGGTAAATGAAAGTTTAGTTCCAAACTTTCATGATGGTATGGAAAACCATATTCTAAGGTTATATTCATCCTTTACATTGACACTAAGGAAGTGAACATATATGAATCAAGAGTTTGAGATTCTTGTCCAAAAGTTTTAAATTTCTTCCAAAGGATCATTCATGATGTGAAAAGAATTCAAAGATAAATCTTTTTCTCAGGTTATTGAGTACTTAGTAGTGAAAGCTCAAGTACTTGAAGAATAGAATTCTCCATAGTAGTGGGAAAAAAAAAGTACTCAAGTTAGGTAGAAAACAAGTAGTTCCCAAGAAAGTCCCAAACCTCTAGTACTGATACTTAAGTCTTATGATTGGTATAACCCAAAGGTGTGCCAATCTTGAAGATATTCTTAGCGTTGGAATATGAAAAGCATTAGCATATTCTTACACTTGAGTTGAGGCAAAGGTCTCACAAGGAATCCCTAGGGTAAGACAATGTGTTTTTTAGATAGTGAAAGAGATATTGAGATAAAGAATAAGTTTTCATCATTGTTACCTACTCAACATGAGATCCCAATCAATCTTCATTGTACCTTTAATGCATCTTCCTTTTCTTTGCCATGTGTCTTCCAAACTCTACACCATATTGAAATCCTTAACTAGGATAATTAGAATAGGTAGTGCTCCAAGATACCTCTTGCAACTTGATCCCTTGGAAAGAGAGTTGGGAGCATAACCGAGAAACTAAAACCCCCTAAAACATATATTTCTTGGTTACTGGAAGTCACTTTCTTAATTTTTAACCGTGACTCACCTAGTCCATCGAAATGCCAATGGATTTGCCACTACTACCTCCTTTGATGATTCATAAAAATCCAATTATATTATTTAGAGATCTTATTTAACCAAGATAATACCAAGTAGGCTCTCGAAATCTTCCACTCCTAGAGTTAGATGAAGAATAGGTATTCTATTGTGTCTCTTTACCATAGATAGGTTACAAGAGCCTTAGTAGCATCTCTAAGGCATTTGATGTCATAAGAGAGCACTTTCATTGTATTTGGGGACGAGTTCACTTCTCTTATTGATTTCTCCCTCATTTTTGTTATTCTTTTAGAGATATGAGGCCTTCATCTAGTAGAACCAAGGTCCCTAACTGTAACACTTTCAAAAGCATTGTTAAAGGTGGTTTTCTATGGAGGAAAAAAGAGAAACCTTTATCTTTCTCCTTCCTTCTTTCTTCTTCACTAGAAGCCCTATCGATGGAGGAAGCAAATAGGCTGGGTGCATATGTTCAATGGACGGGAATTTGGATAGGCTAATATGATAACTATGTTGATAGGCACAACCACCACATGATGGATACTCTTTATTTAAGGGTTGATAGACCAACTTTAGCTGGCACTTATTGTCAAGCAATATAAATAGACTTTAGCTCTACATTTCATCCTAAAAGTAATGGGCAAAGTGAAGCTATGAATAGTAGTATTTTAGATTTATTATGTTGTTATTCTTTAGATAATCCAAGTAATTGGGATGAGAAAATTCATTTATTGTAGTTTGCATATAACAACACAACACATACCACTACTATTTTGGGGATGTAAGGGTCATGTGACCTTACCCTTATATATATATATATATATATATATATATATATATATATATATATATATATATATATATATATACATCATATATAGAGCATTGCCTCAAGAGAGATCATTATGTGCGTTTCGAGGCTCCTATGCATGTCCGCATGTCTCCTCTTCTCTCTCTCTCTCTCTCTCTCTCTCTCGTTCCACCTCCTCCTTGCTCCTCTTATTTTGCACACCAAAGCCCTTCATTGGTATCAGAGCATGTTGAAGGCTTGTGTGTAAGAAGCTTCAATGGAAGCTTAGGTCACAAGAGGTGAAAGTGCAGGTCGGCATCTTTCAATAGCTGTTCAATATTTTGGCCATAACTCGAGCTAGGAAGCTTCGATTGATGCGTTTTAAAGTTCCATGCATGGATAACATAGAAGGCTACAATTGAAAGAAAGACGCAGAACTTGGTTCATACTTCTAAAGTGCCAAAAATTGGAAAATGTAGATTGATGTAGAAGATGAATCTACAATCACTTGAACAACAGGTTAGTGTTTTGGTTATATGTTGCATTTTACAAATCAAAATGAAACGATTCAATGTTATATTTGTAGCTTGGAATAGCCTCTACAACTTTCTAGAAGAACACAGATCCAAATTCGGATCGCAAGATCGTCAAAAATTACAAAATACAGAGCAAAAGTGTTGGAGGTGAAGGTGAAATTGATAGCTGATGCTTGTTTTGTGCGTATCTTGAGCTAGGCACATCTGATTGAGGTGTTCTTTATCTCGTTATGTAGGTAAGAATGAGATCGTGATGTTTGCTGAAAAGCAAAAGTTAAGATTAAGAGGTTATCACCTCTGAAAAAGCAAAACATAGAGCAACATATTTTTGTCGTAAGAGCCCTAATTGCCCTTGGAGGTTGAATTTACTTTGGAATTTCTTCGAGAGAGATTTTTTGGTGTGCAAGCTCTTATTTTCATATCTTGAAGGAATTATCCATGTATGATCACTGTGCTAGCTCCTCCATATGAGAGTAGAGCATAATCTTGTCATATGTTTGGCATGCGAGATGACATTTTGGTATACTCTTTTTGAGGTTTATGTCATCATAAGTTCGATCATGGATGTATAGTGGAATTGTGGTTTATATCTTGCTTATGCCACTTTGTTATGGATTTACTTGTCGAGTGCACACATTTTATGAGAGATTGATCGGATCTTGTTTAGTACTTGTATCCCTTGTTTTCTTTGCATGTACATGATCCAGATTCGAGCCTCAATTGCATACTCATTTGTCACCTTGATTGGCTATTATCTTAACATATGGTCATTGATTGATATCTATTTGCCAGTGTGATTCTTGGCATATGTGGATGGTGATTCCCACATGGTTTATTTGGTTCTAGAGTCCATTTTACAGAGGAGATGCTGCCAAAATTTCGATGGCTTTTATGCTAGAAGAGAACTCTAGTGGATCTTGAAGCTTGTGTGATAGCTTTGGATCATTGTTGATCTCCATTTACTTGGACTTGGTCACAAATTGTTTGTGATAGGTTGGACCATCTTGCAGGATTCATTCTTGAGTAAGAGATACATCATCATTGTATTGGCATGTATTACTATGAGCATTTGCACTTGGAGTTGTCAGTCGTTCGATAATTGACATAGGCATAGAGCGAGTGGGAGATTTGCAATAACTTCATCAGTTCTTGCATTAGTCAGATATGAGCTCGAATCTTACTGATATGAGTCTAGAGCAGTTTGAGGTGCATGGATACACCTTGTTCGAGGTAGTTGGTGTAGGCTGATCAGTATGGGTTGAGATGTGGACTCTTCCTCTACATTATTGTATAGTCCTACATCATTCTTTGTATATTTTACCACTTATGGTCACATTGACCCTTAAGTGGGAGATTGTTGGGGATGTAAGAGTCATGTGACCTTACCCCCATATTCATATATATACATCATATATAGAGCATTGCCTCAAGGGAGATCATTATGTGGGTTTCGAGGCTCCCACGCATGTCCGTGTGTCTCTCCTCTCCTCTCTCTCGTTCCACCTCCTCCTTGCTCCTCTTGTTCTGCACACCAAAGCCCTTCATACTAGACATGCACCATATGAAATTTTATGGTAAAAAGCTTCCCACTGCCATGTCTATCACTCAAACTGATATCTGTATGGCTAATTCTTTTGCACAAGATCATAATCTACACTTCATGAGGTTCATGGGCACATTAAAAAGAGTCAAGAAATTTACATGCATAATATTAATAAGAAACAAGTAGCTAAATAGTTTAATGAAAACGACTATGTATGGTTACGAATCATTAAAAGATGTTTGAAAAAAATCTCACAACATCCTAAGGTTAGACTTGCACCACTTTATTATGGACCTTTTAGTATTATTCAAAAAATTAATGAGAATGCTTTAAAACTAGACATACCTTCTCATTAGAATATATATAATTCTTTCATATTAGTTTATTGAAATCCTTTAAAGGAACTTTACCATTTTTATTTTAGATGATCCTCCTTTACTTGAAGAGGATGCTAAAATTCTAGTTCCAGAGAAAATACTTGATTATGATGTTTGTTGCCAGTATACGGGAAGAAGCAAATACGGGCATACATGCAGATCTAGCACTAAGGCAACCCTTTATCTTTTTCCAAACCCCTACACCATTTAAAAGTGATTCCTATCACTAAAAACCCTTGTAAATATCATTTCACCTTTTTATAGCTCCATTTTGTACAAGCCGAGGAATCCTCGAGCTTGGGGAGCCTTAGAAATAGTTGCCTGCCAATTTTCATATTTTTTAGATCTCGTTTGAGCCCTCAAATAAACCCTGGAACCTAATTTTTAACTAGGCCGGACACTAGGTCTGGACAGGGCCAAAGCTAGTCAAAAACTATAAATAGAGCTAGAGAGCTCATTTTCGGGCTAGCTTCTTGTAGTTTTGAGCTTGTATGAGAACTTTGTTGCAATAGAAGTGATTCCATTGTCTTACTCTCTTTGTTCTTGCCGTGTGTGCGCGTGTGTGTGTATGTGTGTGCATGTTAGTGTGCTTCTCACTCACACATTTGTGCCTTCACTTGCTCGAGGTCTTCATACCATCCTCATGTCTTCCGGGATTGACATTAAAGGAGGTGCTACTCATCACTGAGCTACACCAAATTTTGGCGCCGTTGTCGGGGATTCGAGCTTTGAGGACGAGCGTGTGATGGTAAGACGTAGAGAGGACGCGTTGGAATGGTAAGTAGTCGGTAAATTTCTGATTTTTCTCCACCTCCATCTCCATCTTCACCTCCTTCTTCATCTCCACCTCCACCTCCTTCTCCACTACATATTCCCTCTTCCTTGTCATTCCCCTCATTTGTTGTGTGCGAGTTTGAGAGAGAGCGAGCGCGTGCATTTGTGTTGTATGTTTTTTGCATGTTTCTTGCAGGTACCAACTCCATCACCATCTCTAGCAAGCTCAGCAGGTACAGAATCCTTCTGCACAGGCCCCGAGGCGTCGAGCTCGAGTTATCGCGACACCTCGCAAACTTTGACTAATCACGTTTCTGAGTGCACCACGACACTGCGCAGGCCTAGAGCACCTAGGATCACAAGACAGAACCACAAATTTTGCCATAACTCGACCTATCGCGACACCTCACGAGCTATCGCGACACCTCACGAGCTATCGCGACACTTGGGAGTATCGCGACACCTCACGACCTATCGCGACACCTCACGACCTATCGCGACACCTCACGACCTATCGCGACACCTCACGAGCTATCGCGACACTTGGGAGTATCGCGACACCTCACGACCTATCGCGACACCACACGAGCTATTGCGACACCTCACGACCTATCGCGACACCTCACGAGCTATCGTGACACCTCACGATCGCGACACCTCACGACCTATCGCGACACTTGGGAGTATCGCGACACCTCACGAGCTATCGCGACACTTCGACCCGACCTATCGCGATACACAGGCTTAACGCATAAATTTTTAGGATAAGTTGATTAGAATTGGGGTACTTTTTGGGCTTAATCTTGGACACATTGGGAGGATATAAGAGCCTTAGGAGTGGGCAAAAGACCTAGAAACCAGGGAGGAATTTACTGAAACCTGAGAGCCTGTTTAGACCCCTAAGTACCTAAAGGGTCATAACTTCACCATACGAACTCCGATTGATGAGATTTTGGTCTCGTTGGAAAGCTTGTTGAAAATCCTACGTGGACCTTGACTGGTTTTTTGTAGAATCATACGTGGAGTTTTAGAACATGTATTTTCAAGTTGGCCTTTAGGTGAGACTAGGTGGTCCTAAGATTGAGGGGGTATAGTGAGTTACTCCAGGGGGGACTGAAAATATTGATGTGTGTCTTTCAATTACTTGTGGTAATAGAGCTATACTGACTGGTGAGCTTTTGCAGGAACATTGTGTGCACTCAAGGCAATCCAAAGCAAGCTAGCAAGGGTGAGTACCAAGCTTGGGAGAAGGCTTCCTGGGCTTGTGTAGCAGTCTGGTCAATCAGCTAATTGAGGTTGGAAGATCTCTCAACCCTCCTTTGTCAATTCCTAGCCTAGGCTAAGTACGACTTAGGTGTGGTAATTAATTAGGGCAACGTTAGGCACGAATCAAGTCCAAGAGAATTAATCAACCAAGTGCAAGAATTAAGTAGGTCTTAAGTGCGAAAACCCTAAGGGACAAAAGGTAAACTAGAGTCGATCACTTATCAAGTGCGAAATTCACTTAAGTACTCCTGACGCACGATTTCAGACAAGATCATAAACATAATATTCAACTCAAAAGAACAAAGTGATTGGTGCAAATTAACCTGCAACGAGAGTGTGCTTGGGTCCAAGGGGGTAGATAAATCAGGCATATGAACCTTAGATCAGACAGACACTTAGGCCGAGACAGACAAAGCCTCAGATCTTCTGAAGCTAGTGTCAATCACACTGCCAGGTCTTGGGCCCAGCAGTTGAGTGATTACCCATACACTCCACGATCAGAAACGAGTGATTCTGAAATGTCCTATCACATGGAGAGACCAGTAGGTAGTTCAGGGTTGGCTTATTTAGAAAAGCCGGAAGGACCTTACAAGACTCAATTGGAATACATTAAGACTAATCGTCTAGGTGCTCGCATCTACGAAGATGGCCTGAGAAGATCGGTGGTCCAGATTAAGAACCCCGATCAACCCCATGGACTAGAACACCCGGTAGTGAAGTTTGAGAATGGAGCATACCTAGATAAAGAAGGGACTATATGTGTCATACAGTCACCAAGGAGCTGGGACCTCCCAAGCCCATGGAGCTCAAAGAGATAGAAGTAGAGACAAACCTGAGGTAAGTTTTGCCAACTCCTTGGGAAGAGAAAGAACGGGAACGGAAAGGAATAGAGTGGAACCTGAGGGACATAGAACCCCATGGAATCAAAGGAATGCTGAGGATTTTCCTTTGCCAAGGTCGAGAGAACACACTAGGACCCTACGACCAACTCAACTGGTGAAGTCCATGAAGAATTAATTCGATGGCACTGGAGACCCTTATGACCATGTGGCAGAATTTCGGCAAGTATTGAAAGCTGAACAGGTAGAGGACCTATTCACACAATATAATGCTTTTGGTCTAACCCTTAGGAACACTGCCCTTACGTGGTTTTAACCACTGAACAAGAGGCATTTCAGAAACATAGACCAGCTCTTAGAGGCATTTATCATTGAGTTTTCTAAGAGTGGAATCAGGCACAACACTTCCTCACTAATTCATAGCTTCAAACAAACACCTCAAGAGACGGTCAGACTAGCTGGAAGAAGATTTAGGCAATACCTGGAGAGATGCCCGATGCCGGAGTTACCCACACCAGCCAAACAAGTGGCCTTGTTCTTAGATGGATTGTTGAGCACCAAGCTCAGGTCATATGTGTATCTGAAGGACCCCAGAACGATAGAAGAGTGCGTGCGCATGTGCATAGACATTGAGGACAATCTAGGTGAGGAATTAGAACTCTCAAAAATCTATAAGGATTCTGATAGCTCTAGTAGCCTCACATCTGGTCAATCCACATCCATTGAGGAACTTGCAGAGAAGGTAGCTCAAAAACTAGGTGTCTCTAGCAAACAGATTCCGAAATTTGCCCCAGTTAAGCGGTGTTACACTTGTGGCGGTGACCATATGGCAAATGTATGCCCCATTATGGCGCAAGCCCAGGTGAATCCTAGTAGCCAGTACTGCACCATAGAGCGAAGGTACACCAACCACACTGCACAGGACTGCCCATATAACAAACAAACTGTCAGGCAAAACTACCCTCAGCCATATCCACAACAAGGTAGATACCAGAATCAGTACCCACCACAACAATACAACCGACCACAGCAAACTTATCAGCCACCTTATCAAGGGCAGCAGAGACCTCAACCAGTCCTAGTGCAATAACCCCCTGCTCCAACCAATGTGATCCCAGTGAAATATGCATCTGCTGAAGAAAATCCGAACAGAGCCATAGTCCCAGTCACCCCATTGCTATCAGACAGTGATCCAAGTGACCATAGTTTTGACTCCACACATATTGATAGCCCACAGGCTTACTACATGCAGTCATCCGAGCATAATGAGTCATACTATTATGAGGACCCAAGTGAAAATAGTGGGGAGCCTGAGTATGCCAATGTCATGTACGCAAACCCCAACTCTAGACCTCAACCTAGGCAGGTACGACCCCCATTTCCTAGAGGACCATGCTTCAGATGTCAGGGAGATCACCTTATACGTGATTGTCCACTGCCTGCCCCTACACAACCTCAACCAGTAACAATTCAGGGTTTCTGTCAAGACTGCGGGAAAGAGCATCTCCTACGAGATTGCCCAAAGAACCCTAATAACATGCCTAAAATCACTCCTATCAATGTTGTTGGGTTAATTGTAGACTCCACTGGGAGTGTGACTTCCACTGCACCTGTGCAAGTGATCACAAGAGCCCAAGCACTACAACAAAACCAAGGTGTTGGTCAGGAAAAGAGCCCCGAGGTGAGTGAAACAGAGAGCATAACAAAAAAGAGGACTAGAGCCTGGAAGGATAGTCGTGAAAGAATGAAAAGGCAATGGGCAAAAAAGATGAGCGAACTTGAAGAAAGCTTGAGAGAAACCAAAGCAAAGATAAGTGAACTCGCATCTCAAAACCACTCTCACACCACCCCTCCACCACCTCTCCCTTTACCCGCCAATCCACCTTCTTCCATTCCCCAACCTTTCAATACACCACCCTTAACCCACCCACCACCCGGAGTAGGATCCGTCCTAGCCGATCCCACTCCCGAGGACCTAAACATGATGCTTAGAGCATATCAGGCCAGAATCCAAGAAGGGCCAAATGTAACTGATCATGAAAAGTGTTACCCTAGAGCAGAACTAGAGCTAGAACGAACCAAAATTTGTGCTAAGATGGTGGAATTGGCTCAGACTATGTTTGAAGCCAGTCGCCTCTTTAACATCTCTAGTTCAGCTAAGACACAGTTACACTTTGATGGACTACTAGAATGAATAGAGAGGCTAATTGCACAATCAGAAAAGGAACCCGCCTCTCAAAATAAGGGCAAGGCAAGTGAGAACGTGAGCCTACCTCCCCAGGAAGCCTACGTGCCTAACTCTACGGAGCCAGACACATCATCTTCTATGAATCGGTTCACACCAGAATTCCTACGAGAGATTCAAGAAGACAAATGGGCTAAAGAAAGTGAAGTCCCTCCTCCCATTGAACTTGTGGATGATGCACACGAGCGATTCCCACAGGACATCCCATCCATTTATGAGGAGCATGAGAGCATCCACTCTCAAGAGAGATTAGACTTTGAGTCTAATTCTCTACAAGAATTACCATATTTCACAGGCCCATGGGAAACCAAGTCTACTTGTCTGAGAGCGCCCACAGTCATGATAAGAAATGAAGATTCTATCATACCTAGGAATACAGAGGTAGTAAAGAACACTAAAGTGCAGTGCAATCTCACTTTAGAAGAGCTACTCAAAGTTAAGCCAGAAGTGTGGAAACATGTAGCCAAACAAGTGCCAGACATAGCAAAATCGCGCTCCCAAGTAGGATCTCATAGAACAGTGCCTGAAATACCATTGGATAAGATAGGAGACATGAACGAAGGAGAAGAAGGAAATACCTATCTCCCAGTTACTCATCAGGGTTACACAACCAAGGCGATTTTGGACTCAGGTGCAGGAGTTGCAATTGCTACAACTTCCCTTTGGAAGCGATGGGGCAAGCCGGCACTCCGACCAACGAGAATGAAATTGCAGATGGCTGATGGTCATATTGAAACGCCCTTAGGATTGCTAGAAGGAATAACTCTCACTACATGTGGGGTTGAGTTTGAACATACTTTTGCTATATGCGACTTTAGCAAAAACCAAGCCTACGAGATGATTTTGGGAAGGCCATTTATGCGGCAATTGAAGTAGTCCAGGATTGGGGAACCAATTCCTTGTATTTGCAACATCTAGGTGTTACAACCAAAGTCAATCTTAAGGATTACTCTCATAGAGACGTACCACCTATTCAATGGAATCCCATCCATAGAGCCAAAGATGAGACTGAGTCTGTGCATTCCATAGGATCCGGATCCTCGTGGATGCATGAAGACACCCACTTATGGATGTGCAAAGTGGCAGTAGAAGAAGAGAAAAGAGAAAAAGCCAGAGAGATAGGTGCAAAAGAAACACGTAGATCAATTCAAGACCCAGCCTATGCACCTGTAGTCTTTCCTGATGAGGAATTTGAACCCCATGGCTGGGCAGAAATCCTAGCAACAATGGATGTAGCCATCAATGAAGAGCAGTGGACACCTCACTGTGATGAGGATGGCTATGACATTTCAGTCTTTTCAATAGAGCCAATCATGGGAGATGCAGTTTTAGAAGAATGCGAACCTATCCTTGATGCATTTGAGGATGCGAGTGACTCCGATCTAGAGTCAATCATCGTGGACCCACCTTTTGCATCAGATGAAGAATACTTCTATGAAGTAGAATTTCAACCCCAGAGGCACGGAGAGCTTACAAATGAGGTGAGGTTAGCCACACAAGTAGCTACTAAAAGCAGAGGAAAGAAAAGAAAGAAGAAGGAAGTCACTTTGGAGGCAGAAGAATCCTTGTTTGAGGTCCCTGAAAACTTTAAAAAATATGAGATAGACGATAGGAGGGTCATGATAAGAATGCCTAAACGTGAGGCACAAGCAGGAGAAGCCTATGATAGCAAGGAAACTACCAAGAAAATAGTTGTCGCCATCGAGGAAGGAGAAGAAAGATGCACATACATAGGTCATGACCTGACAGAAGAGGAAGAACAAGAGCTGATAGCCTTGATAAGAGAATACCGAGATGTATTTGCTTGGAGTTATAAGGACTTGAAAGGGGTAGACCCTGATATATGTTCACATACAATCCCCATGACCTCAGACTCCAGACCCTCGAAACAGAAGCCCTACACATACAACGATAACTATGCTGCTAAGATCAAAGAGGAGATAGATCGACTGGTTGAAGCCGGATTCATCTATGAAATTGAGCACACTGAGTGGGTATCCCCCATTGTAGTGGTGCCCAAGAAAAATGGAAAGCTGCGTGTGTGTATTAACCTTAAAAAAGTTAATGCCGCTACGATTAGAGACAGTTATCCGCTTCCTATCACTGAGCATCTACTAGAAAGGGTAGCAGGCAAGGAGGTGTACAGCTTCCTGGATGGGTTCTCTGGCTACAATTAAGTAGCCATTGCACCAGAAGATCAGCATAAGACGGCATTTGCCACAGAGTGGGGTATATTTGCTTTTCGGGTAATGCCATTTGGGCTTACCAATGCACCGGCTACCTTTCAAAGATTAATGTGTCACGTGTTTAAAGAGTTCTTGAGGAAGAATTTGGAAGTCTATGTTGATGATCTTTGCGCTCATTCCAACATTAGACAGACCCATATACCCAAACTCAGCAGATCTTTGATAAATGCAGAGAATATCAAGTCTGCCTGAACCCAGAAAAGTGTGTTTTCATGGTCAGGCAAGGCAAGATTCTAGGACACATAGTGTCCAAGAACGGCATATCCACTGACGAAGAGAAAGTGAGAGCCATAGCAGAACTACCTAGGCCAAGGAATGTCAAAGAAGTTCAAGCTTTCATGGGGCATTGTGGTTACTACCGCCGATTCATTCACATGTATGCTGTCATTGCAAAGCCCATGTACGGACTTTTGACAAATTTTGAGTGGACTAATGAGTGTGAGAACTCCTTCAATGAGCTGAAGAAGCGATTGTGTTCAGCACCAATCTTGACCACACCAGATTGGAGCAAGCCATTCCATGTTCATGTGGATGCCTCCAATTATGCTATTGGATGCGTACTTGCACAACCTACGGGTGAAGGGAACATGGATCTCCCTATTGCCTATGCTAGTAGACAACTAAATGCAGCTGAACGGAATTATACCACCACTGAGAGAGAAGGACTAGGCATGGTGTATGCGGTTAAAAAGTTTAGACATTATTTGCTTGCAAATAAGTTTAAGTTTTTTACTGATCATCAAGCATTACTATACCTGGTAAACAAACCATGCAACACCGGAAGGTTAGTAAGATGGTTTCTCTTACTAATGGAGTATGACTTTGAGGTTGTGGTGAGGAAAGGTAGGACTCATTTGAGAGCAGACCATCTCTCTAGGCTCACATCCGGAGAGGCCCCACAAGGAGTGTCAGATGACTTACCTGATGCATACTTGTTCAATTTGGAAGTGGTGCCCCAATGGGCCAAGCCGTTAGTGCCAATACTTACATATGGACCTAATAATCCAATAGTAAACACATAAGATAAGGAGGTAGTCAAAGCTCAAAAGTACCACATCATGGCTGGAAGTATATACAAGCACACGGATCAAGGAATCTTGGCTTGTTGTGTAGAAGAGGACGAGTACGCTAAGTGGTTGCAATTAGCACATGTAGGTGCATTCGAGCAACACTACTCAAAACAACGAACCCTACAGACCCTGAGGAGACTAGGAGTGCATTGGCCGACTATGGAAGCTAATGTCCAGAAGTTGTGCAAGGAATGCCCAATCTGCTGCACTAAACCACCTGTGGAACATGCCACTCTTTATCAAGTGTCCATAGTGCCGGATTGGAGTGAACCCCTAGTATCCTTCTTGAGGACGAAAACATTCCCTCAAGATATGACTTTGGCCAGACAAAGAAGTTTGGAACAAGAAGCCTTGGATTACACCATCATTGGTGATAATTTATACAAAAGGGGTAAAGATGGTTACCTAAGACTGTGTGTTCATGAGAGCGAATACCTCAAGATATTAGAGACTGCTCACCAAGGTGTAGCAGGAGGACACTTCGGTCCAGATAGGGTGATCAAGGCAATTCTATTTGCAGGATTTTGGTGGCCCACCCTTCACATGGATGCACAACCTATGTGAAGAGGTGTGAGATTTGTCAACGAACCCAGCCTCCTATACGCAAAGATGAGATTCCACTGAAGCCTATGATGGGCGGACGTGCATTCTCTAAGTGGGGAATAGACTTTGTAGGTCCTATCAATCCCCCAGCTAAGGGTTCCCATGCTGAGTATATCATCGTTGCCACGGACTATCTAACCAAGTGGGTAGAGGTAAAAGCCACAACGAAGAACGACGCTCAGACAACTGCTAAATTCTTGTTTGAGAACGTATTTACAAGATACGGGCTACCTATAGAGCTAGTTAGTGATAGAGGCACACACTTCTTGAATGAAGTCATAGAAAACCTTCTCCAAGAATTCTTGGTAGTACATAAGAAGTCTGCTCCCTATCACCCTCAAGCTAATGGCCAGGCTGAGAGTACAAATAAGATCTTATGCAATGTACTAACAAAATTAGTGAACAATAAACGCTCTGATTGGGACAAACAGCTAGACCATGCTGTTTGGGCATACCGAGTGGCCTATAAAACGGTACTCCAAGCCACACCCTTTCAGATGGTGTTCGGTCAGAATGTGGTGCTACCCTTGGACTTTTTGATACCTACATTGAAGGTAGCACAAGAGCATGACTGGACAGGCCATGAACTCTCCTCTCGAATTTTTGATCTTGAACGTCTAGGCGAGACACGATTGAGAGCTGCAGTAGGAATCTATGCAGCGAAGAAGAGGCAAAAGGCATATTTTGATACACATGTGAAGGATAAAGGCTTGAAAGCAGGAGACCTAGTCCTAGTCTACACATTGAAGCAGCATGCATGAAAATTAGAGAAAAGAGGCTATGGACCTATGATCATAAATAGAATTTCAACTAGTGGGGCAGTATAACTAGCCACTTTGGAAGGCGATATTCTCCCTAGCTACATAAGCGGATGTAGAGTCAAGTTATACCAAGAACCCCTGACCGAAGAGATGTTAAATCGGCTCAACACGGCCAAGAAACGTAAAGAGGAGGAAAAACGAATTCGAGAAGAAGCACAAGCAGAGGCCTTAGAGCGCATCCGACGAATGAAATTAAGGAGGCAAGGGAGAGATCAGCCTATGATTGACACTCAAGAGTCTCCAGGCTATCACATGGCCATGTGCGAGGCTTCAGGTGAACGTACCCATAAGATAGTGGATCGAAGACCTTTTGTGACCCTAGAAATAGGACAAGGAGACAGTCCAACGAGCGTGAGAGCTTTAATTGATTCAGGGGCCGCCACTAGTGCAGTCCGGCTTTCTTACTGCCAACAACTGCTATTGGAGATAAAACCCATGGAAGCATATCTAATAGGATTAGGAGGTGTTGAAACCCCTTGCATGGGAGAGGTGGAACTTCCCCTCTACATACAAGAGGTTCTCATGCCAGCAAAAGTGCTAGTATGTGACGACGAGGATCTTACCGAACCTCTGGTCTTGGGCCAAGACTGGATCTATGATCACGCAGTCAACCTCAACCTGAGAAGTGGACTTCTTCAGGCTTGCGTAGGCCAAAGCCGTCTTACGATTGAATTAGAAAATCAAGCACTCAAACCAATAGAACAGGCACCAACTCCTGGTCCCTCCAGGAATCCACATAAAGATAATGTTGCTGTTCTTGTCCAAAGTTCTATGGTACAGAGGATTGTCAATCTTACCAAAAGCACAGGAGTCAATGAGAAGGTTGCAGCTGGCCCAAAGGAAGTTCTAAACATACAGACCAAGCATCAGACACCACGAAGGAGGCCGTTGATCAAGAATCAGGAGCGCCAACTAGTGCAATACGGAGTACCTCGAGGCGCGAAGCAGATCTGGATACGCAAAGGGGAGAATACCACAGCTCCAGAGGCAGGCTCTCAAATAAGCATCAGGCGAGCCTCACCATCAAGGAACAAAGTGAAGAAGCCCCCTAGGATAACTCCTAGACATACCATTTCTATTTGGGTTCCTAAGCGGTCAATGAAGGCCATTCCTAATGCTAGACAGATATGGGTGCCCAAGGCTTGCTTACAAGCCCAAATTACTTCACCTTCAGGCACTAGGATGAAGCAACTTTCACAAGCACTCGTGGCCAACAACTCAGAAAAGATACCTACACCTCTCACTGTCTCCACTCCAATCAACCCTAGGAATGTCCGGAAATGGGTACCCAAAAGGTCCCAAATACATCACACTCTCATCCAGAAATCTTCACCTGCCTTTAGTTCTAAGAGCTACGAATCCTCTATCAAAGTTTGGAGAATTAAACCGTGTATCAAACCCCCTGACCCAATTTTGTAAATCCGTCCACTCTAACACAGGAGCATTCTGAGCCCATTGCATAACCAAAGTATGCATCTAGGATGACACTGACCTCTAATCACCACTCACACCTATCACAAACACTTCACCACTAACCACTGACCTCCGGGATTGTCATGTTAGTATTGTGAAGGGAACACCATTACATCTTGTTTCCTATGCAACACTAATGTGCCTTTCTTCTTCCAGCAGATAAGCAACCTACTCTCATGGCAGCAACAACAGGCACAAGCTCTCAGGCAGGCTCTGGTGCTCAAATCAATTGGGATGCCATGCCGGAGGAGGCCCCACCAACAGCTCGGCCTGAAGAGTTCGTGAACGTGCGGAGAATTCCTATTCCAGATCCACCAAATGGCCTAACCGAAAGAGTAAAAGGGCACTCTCATTGGTTCAATGAGATGCCAGGAGACTTGGGAGACGCAGATCATATATGGGAGTCCAAGATGGAGTGTGGAGGAGTGTGGTGGACCTTCCAGTTCTTCTCACGAGAATTTGAAGCATTGCAAAATGCAGCTCCTCTTCAGGATATTTGGCAGAAAGCGGGATTGCAAGATTACTTTAGTGCAGCTTTGCCTAGACCAGACTTTCTTAGGTGCTACTACTTGATTGCCACACTGAAGCCGACAGGAGATAAAGATCATTCAGGCACATTCTGGGTGCCCTCCCTATCAAACCAGGAGGAAATGAAGAAGTTTGAGTTAAATGTTACTTTAATCAGGGAAGCTCTTCAGATGTATGGCACCCATGTGCCTTCCGATCGCGATCCCTTGATACCAGAGTCAATGAAGAGCAACAAAATCAAGAAGTTGAAGGACATGTGTGCCCTCACCCCTAACATCGCCATACCCCTGCGAATGTGCCTTCAACACTTCACATTTCCAGCTCAATGCCGCTTTACCCAACCTCACAAGAAAATATGGTATGGATTATATTTAGCAGAGACTGGAAGCTTGCCAATTAAGATGCCTGTATGGATTCTGGATCAATTGTATGAAGCAGGCAAGCGGGGTGTGAGGAAGCATACATTACACGGCTGCTGTGCGATTACCAGAATTATTTCTAGATGTCTTGCATATGATGTGCCAATAGCTAGGGCCCTTAAATATTCACAACTGGAGTTTTTCAAGGGGCGGAAGTCAGGGAATCAACCTGCGAAACGAATGCGTGGATCACTCTCCCAGGTCATGATCCCTCACGAGGCCACAGTCGAAGCTCCCCCTAGAGAAGAAGCACATGTAGCACCTTTCACGGTACATCTCCAAGGAACTCAATCAGGGGGCGTAGTACAGCCCACTCCATCCGCCCCTCCACTACCGACCGATGCCGAGTTTGCATCTATGGCCACCTTAACTGAGGATCCCAATTTTGATTTTGAAAGATTCCTACAGACGGCCCACTTATCTGATAGTGAAGATTTTCCTGACAATGCCGATCCGGGATCATCATTCCAAAGAGAACAGCCACAGGGCGAGACAAGCAGGGTACATTGGGAAGGTGAGGCACAACATCCTCATGATCCAAGCACACAAAATCAGGAAGAAGAACGGGCAGATGAACTAGAGGAGAGTGAAGAGGAGGCCCCTGCCTACACGACACAACTCAAACGGCTATACAAGACAATCAAGCAGGTACAGAGAAGACATAAGATGACAGAAGAGGCGAATAGAGCTCTAGTGAACCAAATGCTTCAAGCCGAGAACGTAGACTCACATTTTGTTGAATCATTGAATCTATTGGCTGACACATGTGGGGTTGGGGAAGCATTGAGGACTATGGTCTATCGGGAGAACCCTACCTATGATCAACGAAGGATTGATACACGGCCACGACGAGGAAAAATGATTCAAATGGAAGTCTCTACTGCCTTGCCTACCACAATTTCAGAGGATGTTCACATGACGAGCCCAAGTCCCACTGACGAACAAGATGTAAATACACAGGTACCATCTCCACCGTCACCTTCCATTCAACCCTCAGAACCCTTCTCCACTAGTCTTTCTGAACAACCGATATCCACCCATCATGAAACCATTGTACACACCTCTGTTTTTACATCCTTCCCTTTACCCACATCCATCACTTCCACCCAAATTTTTGAACCTCACACCGGTCATCCTGCCACCGATCAAACCATAATAGGTCACCCTTCCTATCTCCCCGCCCTTGGACAACCACTTGCCACTAGCCAGACCTTATCCCATCCTTTTCCATTCACCCACACCCAAACCCTATCCACCACTTCCCTAGTAACTGCCTTATACTCAACCCAAGTCACACAACCGTCATTCTGGACAAACCTTGTAAATATACTCCAACAGGTTGAGAACTATAATAAAAAGTCCCTTTCCCAACCCCACTCCCCCACATTCATTGCCACCACTAACACACCACCTACCGTTCCCGTATTCACAATTCACACTCCACACACTCTCACATCCGATCCCATGGATATTTCACCATCCACAGAAGCACCCACCACCACGTCTGTTCCACCATCAGCACATCTCACTTCACTCATAGGCACATCATCCACTTTTCCCTTTCCCACCTCCCGACCCTTTGCATGTTCCACCTCTACCCATGCATCCACATCATTTAGTAATGCACTAGACACCATGGTTGAAGCGGCCACTCAGCTTAAGCAAGAGTATAAGCTATTAGAAGAAAATAACACAGAGCTGTGCAATCTCTCGGCTCAACTCCAAGCATGAGTCGATGCCTTGGAACTAGGTAATACAGCACTACAACACCAGGTGACTGCCCTCCAACACTCGAAGACAGAACTCGAAGCTAAGTATGCAGAGACAGACAAAGCTATGGAGGAACAACTCAGAGAACAAATGGGCCGCAATGCGAGACTTCAACGCAACATGGCCCTACTACGTCGCCATCTAGCAGCGGCTCAAGAAGAGAACCGAAGGCTACAACAACAAAACCAGGAGAACCTAGAAGAGGCCATGGAAAACACCCCGGGAGCACCTATAGACCCTGCAAAATTCCAGGCTGTCCCCTCAGAGCATATTCAACAGGTTTTAGAAGGTTATGTGACCCTCTTGGAAGCCCATGATCAGTTGGCAGACCAGATAAAGGAACTACAAGGATCCAAAGTACCGCCAACACACCCACCCACACCTAAAGAGACGGTCAATGCCGCTACTTCGCCAGAACCTGAACCTTCAACCAACAGTGAGGTACTTGAGCTACGACAACAGGTTGCAGAACTAAAAATCAAGTTGTTACAGTATGAACGACCTCCCTCTCCACTTGATCAAACCATAGAAGAAGAAATAGTAGTCATTCCAGTGGAGGAGACATTTGAAGACAATTATGAGCCTCAACCCCTTCCAGGAGGCAAAATTACGGAGGAAGGCCAAGACACATATGAGGAGCCCCCATCGACATGGATGAAGCAGGTAGAGGAGATGGGCCACACTCACGAAGAGCGCGTAGCAACTCAGATGCTGGCCATGAAAACCATTGAGGAGTCTATACTCAAGTCTGAATATTTCTCAAACTTGGCTCCTAGGCAGCTGATCACCAGTTCAGAGTTACAATATAAGCCCTATTTTGTACTGCTGGCTGACTATAATGCTGAGATCAAACGCATAACCAACCAGTACCCTACGTTCGCAACACAGTTCGAACCCGAGGACATTCCAGAGGCAGCCAGAAAGGTGGCCATATTCCAACCCATATGGAGGCAAAAGTTACTGGAGACCTATCCGGAGATGTTACGAACATGGGATCACGCTCCCATGCATTTGAAGTATAACCCTTGCTTTGGTCCAGTACAAAGAAGAAGATCATGGAAAGCATTCGCCATCAAGGTTCAGAACAACGCAAATTGTAAAGAATGGCTCAATTACCCCGCAATCGCACCCCCAACCGGCACACCTACAGTATCATACATGATCGCCACCATCAGACATTGGATGCCACGCCTCCACCCCATGCCGGATGTCGCCGCTCAAATGATGCTCAAAATTTTGGACATGATGCAAGTGGTGCTAAAGACCTTTCGAAATGTACGTAACATCCAGCCTTCAATTCTGGGCTTCATCAATGGTAATTATGATTTGTTGTATGACATGAGCACGACCCCAAGCATTCGAGTAGCTTATGCATGGCATGCACGAATAAGATATCTCCCTGCCTGCTACAAGCAAACCTTTGATGATATGTTCACCACGGGGTTTTGGGAGTCACACTCAGAAGTATTCGCACCACGCCCAACCCACTTGCTACAACTATTTGCGTGTGAACAAACCATGCACTCGGAACTCTACACCACACCACACCCTGATCTGCTAGGAGGAGTCAATTGGGATGCCCTTCAAAGAGATTTGGTCCGGGTTCTACGCATCAAGGAACAAGAAGTGGCAACTGACCTCCTGCAGAGGTACATTGATCAAACAATGGAGCAGAGGTCTGTCAGAGGCGACAGACGCTAGGGGGGGAGAGTGTTGGCAGTATATGGGAAGAAGCAAATACGGGCATACATGCAGATCTAGCACTAAGGCAACCCTTTATCTTTTTCCAAACCCCTACACCATTTAAAAGTGATTCCTATCACTAAAAACCCTTGTAAATATCATTTCACCTTTTTGTAGCTCCATTTTGTACAAGCCGAGGAGTCCTCGAGCTTGGGGAGCCTTAGAAATAGTTGCCTGCCAATTTTCATATTTTTTAGATCTCGTTTGAGCCCTCAAATAAACCCTGGAACCTAATTTTTAACTAGGCCGGACACTAGGTCTGGACAGGGCCAAAGCTAGTCAAAAACTATAAATAGAGCTAGAGAGCTCATTTTCGGGCTAGCTTCTTGTAGTTTTGAGCTTGTATGAGAACTTTGTTGCAATAGAAGTGATTCCATTGTCTTACTCTCTTTGTTCATGCCGTGTGTGCGCGTGTGTGTGTATGTGTGTGCATGTTAGTGTGCTTCTCACTCACACATTTGTGCCTTCACTTGCTCGAGGTCTTCATACCATCCTCATGTCTTCCCGGATTGACATTAAAGGAGGTGCTACTCATCACTGAGCTACAATGTTACTACCACATGCAATTGTATGCACTATCATAGATATTTAGTTGAATATAAAAATGACGCACTTGAAGAATCTCAATGGATTCATAAGAGGTCACTAACTCCACATTATGATCATTTGATTTTTGCATATCATTCACGGTCACATTAAATTCTAGTTTTCCATTTCCATGCATGTGTTATTACATGGAACATCCTTATGCTTGTTCAGTGATGGGACATGTGATTGGCCATCCATGCCTATTTTATTCTTATCAACTGAGGTAAGTTGCTCATCAACTGGGAGGCATGTCATACTTTAAATGGAATGTTAAATGGATTTTAATGTCTTGAGGGTTTTAATGTGATTGTGTTTTGATTTAGCAGGTAAAGACTCAGGAGGGTGTGAATGCGCATGGATTTATTAAGATATTTTTGAAGAGTTAAAGGATAGTATTTTAGATAATTTTTGTAAAAATAATAGATCGCTTTATAAAGTGAGATTTTTGTAAAAATAGTAGATCGCTTAGAAAGTGAAAATTTTGTAAATAAATCAAAATTTTGTAAATCCATGCTTTTCAAAGTGCCGCCCTCATGTATCTTCTATTCAAGACATAATGAGAAATACCTATAAATACACATACTCTGATGGACTCATCCATCAGATTATGTGGGGAGAGATTGTACCCAATCTTGTGTTTGGTCTGTTATCTCTCTCTATTTTGTGAGTACTTTTGTGAGATTTTATTTCTTAACTATACTTTGCGTATGTGCATTTTCAAGATCCGATCAACAAATTTGAGTCAAGAGATTGATTTCATAGAGTTACACTATGAGCTTCATGTTAATATATTTAGGTAGTGATGTGTGAACACTCTAGGACCGCCGGGGCACTTTTTTCCCTCTTTAGGAGGTTTTTTTCCCCCGGCTTGTATATATGCCTATTGCCCTAATGGGCTACTTATCTTTGTACATTCTCTAGTAATACATTCAGTATTGTGTGTTGTGCTCCAAGCTTCTTCTTCTTCCTTGTGCCGTTCACATGCTTCTGAAGACGTCTAACTCCAACAATTGGTATCGGAGCAGGTCGTCACTTCATCTAGGGCGCCATCGACACTCCTCCGATTGCAGTCTCAGAATCGCACGAATTTTGGTAAGCATACTCAAGGTGTTTTCGAGATCAAAATGGCTTCGCTCTGTGGTGTCGAAATTGCGATCTGAGCTCGTTTCGACCTCCAAACGCACTATCGCAATGCTTGTGTAGGCTATTTTGTCTTTTTATGCCAAAGGTATATACCAGTTTCTGTTCACCAGTATAAGCGTCTCGAAGTCTGCTACAAGTCTAGTGGAATTCATCTAGGCAGTTCTGTTCAAGTTTTTGAGATACATTCATTTTTCTGCATCAAGGTATTTTTGTCACCGACCATGGCTGAAGGCAGTGATGTATTCCGTATGTTGGCTGTTGAGGATAAGTTGGATGATACCAACTACCCATTATGGGCTTATATGATGCGACATGTGTTGGTTGCAAAAAGAGTGTGGAACATTGTGTAGGGTGTCAAAAAACATCCTATCACGCCTGCAACAGTTATAGTTGCAGGTACTGAAGCTGATGCAGAAGGTATCGAAGATGCTGATATTCTGCATATTCTTGTTCGTGCTGCGATTTCTGCTGCACCTACTACAGAGCAGATTTGCTGGGATGGTAGAGATGCCCAGACACATGCATTGATAGCTTTGTCTGTCAAACATTCCATTATTCCTCACATTCGCTCTTGCAAAACAACTAAGGATGCTTGGGATACACTTACCACATTGTACCAAGCTAGGAATGAGGCTTGTGTTGCTTACCTCCGAAAACAGATGGAGAGTGAGCACATGAATGAAGGTGATTCTATGGATAGTTTCCTAATGAAGATGGAAGACTTGAAGGAACAATTGATTTCTGCTGATGAGGTTATACTAGATAGCTCACTTGTGCAGACCGTTCTGAATGGTCTTCCTGATTCATATCAGAGTTTTGCTTCTACTCTTTGGTTGATGATGAAAGGCAATCCAAATGCCTTATCATTTAAGGAGTTAGTCTCTGTTCTGTTGCAGGAAGATCAATCCAGGCAGAATAGGTCCATTATGTGAGTTGTAGATCAAGCTTTCCTGGCTAGTCAGAAGGGCAAAGGAAAATGGAGCTCTTCAACTAGTAAGCAGAAATCTGCTAATTTTTCATATTCGAAGAAGGAAGATAAAGATGAAAAGAAATCAGAAAAGCAGAAAATGTTTTGTAAGTAATGTAAAGGGAATGATCATATCATAAAGAACTGTCCAAAACTGGTTGCTAAAGAGGCAAAGAATAAAGAGGCTGGAATGGTTGTTGCAGAGGCCTCTACACCAAAAATAGAGTCTACTAATCTTGTGCAGGAAGAAGAATGGGAGTTTACTACTGTCTCCAGTTTTGACCCATCTTCTCATGAGTAGTGCATGTCTGTAGTAGACTCAAATGTTTGGTATTTTGACAGTGGGGCAACCAAACATATTACCTTGCAGCGTAGTTTCTTCTCTTCACTTGAGCCTGCCCCTATAAGGAATACTGTTACATGCACCAACAACTCCTCTTATCTTGTTATGGGAGTTGGTAAGATCATTTTGACTATTGCTGATGGTAGTTCTTTCACTTTGTCAGATGCTTTATTTATGCTAGGGATCAAGAAAAATCATTTATCAGTTTTTGCATTAGCCAAGATTGGCTTGGTTGTGAAATTTTTTGATGACAGGTGTACAATTCATGATCTGTGAAATGGCGATGTGATTATTGCTTCTGGCATTCTATGCCGTGGGTTGTATAAGCTCATAGACTATGAAAGATCTGTAAATGATTTGGCATGTGCAGTAAATGATTCTCAGGCTATGCCAGGTGTAAAGCTTTGGCATGCACGCTTTGGTCATCTGAATTTTGCTAGTTTGCTATGCCTGTAGAAATATGAAATGGTGTCCTCTTTGCCCAAAATTGAGGCACCAGGGAAACATGTTTGTGAAGGCTGTATTTTGGGCAAAATGAAGCATTCATCCTTTCCAAAAGATGGTTTAGTTTGGGCTACTCAAAAATTACAGCTTGTACATAGTGATGTCTGTGGTCCTATGCAGACACCTTCTTTTGGGAATTATCTTTACTTTGTGACTTTCATCGATGATTTTTCCACGCATGCATGGGTATATCCATTGAAGGCAAAGTCCGAAGTGTTCATGTGCTTCAAATAATTTTTGGTTTTGGCTGAAAATCTGTTAGCATGTAAAATGGGCATCCTCCATTCTAATCGAGGGGGGGAATATATGTCTTCTGATTTTAATGCATTTCTGGCTGAACGTGGGATAAAACACCAGTGTATATTGCCGTATACACCTCAACAGAATGGAGTTTCTGAACAAAAGAATAGGTCACTCATGGAGATGGCGAGGTGTATGGTCAAGAGTCAGGCTTTACCACATAGCTTCTGGCTTCAGGCTGTCATGTGTGCAGCATATGTACTGAACAGGTGTCCCACTAAAGCGCTGTAGTCTATCACTCCATATGAGGCTTGGCATGACCGCAAGTCATCTGTTGCTCATCTGCGTGTTCTTGGTTGTTTGGCATATGCATTAGTGCCTGGACAACATCACAAAAATTGGATGATAAAGCAGTAAAATGTATTTTTGTTGGGTAGAGTTCTGAAAGTAAAGGCTATTGTCTGTATCATCCACAAACCAAACACATTCTGGTTAGCCGTGATGTTGTTTTTGTGGAAGATGCTATTCAACCATTGCTTTCATGTACTAAGGAGACATCTGTTAGCTCCAAAGACATGTATGATACTTTATTGCCTCTTTTTATAGGTGGATAGTCTAGTGCTGGTCCTAATGAGCAAACTTCTTAGCCTTTGCAGGTTTCATGTGATGATGCAGACAATTCCATTTCTGATGTAGATGTACATGATGCACTTATTGATCAGAGAGCTAATATTGAGAAGGCAAGAACTATGCCAAAATGGCTGGTGTAGACCTTGCGTGACAGCAAATTAGATGCACCTCTGTCATATCGCATTCGATCAGGCTCTCATAGTGCCTCTTTTGCATCATATTGCTATGCTATGGCTGCATCTAGTCTTTGTGATCAAAATGAGCTTGTTTCATTCGATGAAGCACAAAATTCAGAAAATTGGATGGCTGCTATGCAATCTGAATATGATGCAATAATGAAGAATGGTACTTGGTCTTTATGTGACTTGCCTCCTGGCAAGAAGGCCATTGGCCCTAAGTGGGTATACACGCTGAAGCGTAAACCTGATGGTACAATTGACAAGTATAAGGCTAGGCTTGTTGCAAAGGGTTATGCGCAGGAAAGAGGCATTGATTTTGATGAGACCTTTGCACCTACATGCCGTATGACTACTGTTCGGAGCATTTGTGCACTTGCAGCCCATCATGGTTGGAATGTACATCAGTTGGACATTAAAACTGCATTTTTGAATGGTGACTTGCATGAAGAAGTGTATGTTTTTCAGCCCCGTGGCTTTGTGCAGAAAGGGCATGAAAACCAGGTGTGCAGGTTAAAGAAGGCATTATATGGTTTAAAGCAAGCACCACGTGCTTGGTATGAGAAGATACATGCCTATCTGATTGTACATGGTTTTGAGAGCAATCCAACTAAAAGCACCTTATATGTTAAGCGTGCTAATGATGTGCTTCTGATCATTGTTGTCTATGTTGACGACATGCTGCTAACTCGTCCTATTGAGAAGCATATTGCTGATTTTAAGGCTGATTTGCATGCCTCATTTGAGATGTCTGATTTGGGGCATTTGCATCACTATTTGGGCATTCGGTTTATGCGAGTTGATGATGGAATGGCTTTGTGTCAAACGAAATATTTTTGACACATTATTGTAGTGTTTTGGCCTTTAAGACTGTAAGCCTATTGCCTTTCCTATTGAGACAAGTTAACGATTGAGACTTCATGATGTTGGAGATGCATTTGATGCTGTTCTCTATCAGCAGGCTGTTAGATGCCTGATTTACTTATGCATTACTAGGCCAGATATTCAGTTTGCTGTCTCATAGATGAGCAGGTTTATGCATTGCCCAAGTGTCAAGCATTGGCAGGCGGCTAAGCTTATCTTTCGTTACTTGAGTGGTACTCAGCTACTTGGGTTGTTTTATCCCAAGGGGGGATCATACCACCAGATTTGCATGCTTTTTCTGACTTAGATTGGGGTGGTTGGTATGACACTTGTGTGTCCACTAGTGGCTTTTGCTTCATGCTTGGTAGCTCATGTTTATCTTGGTTGAGCAAGAAGCAGCCTACTGTGGCCACTTCCAGTTGTGAGGCTGAGTATAGGGCAACTTTCATAGCTACTGTTGAGTGTGTGTGGTTCAGACGCCTTATGGCTAATTTGGGTGTTGGTCAATCTTCTGCCACCACCATCTTCACTGACAGTCAGAGCGCATTGGCAGTTGCGAGGAACCTTGTGTTCCATGCTCGCACTAAGCAAATTGAGGTGCATTATCATTATGTCAGGGAGAGGTTCTCTGTTGGGGAGATCAGCTTGGCATATGTGCCCACACAGGAGAACATTGCAGACCTTTTCACGAAGGCTCTGCTTAGGGAGAAGTTTGAAGCTTTCCGCAAAGCTTTGGGCTTACTTCCTTTTGTGGAGTGATTTCCACATAGCTTGGCACTTCCTTATACATGAGTGCCAGCTACTTGTTCACCGCATCACTCCGAGGGGGGATTTGTTGATATATTTAGGTAGTGGTGTGTGTGAACACTCTAGGGCCACCGGGGCACTTTTTTCCCTCTTTAGGAGGTTTTTTTCCCCCGGCTTGTATATACACCTATTGCCCTAATGGGCTACTTATCTTTGTACATTCTCTAGTAATACATTCAGTATTGTGTGTTGTGCTCCAAGCTTCTTCTTCTTCCTTGTGCTGTTCGCGTGCTTCCGCAGACATCTAACTCCAACACTTCATGCTTTCAAAATATAGTATTCTATCTAACCTTGATTGAAGGGATATTCATCCTTGAACCTAGAATTGATTAAAGTTTGACTTAGTAAAGCTTTGGAGGCTTCACTTGTGGTTTGAACATGAGAGTAAAACTCTTCTTCATTTCTTTATCCTTTCTTTCATTATAGGTACATTAACTCTATTTAGTTTCCAAAGAAAATGATAACTTCATTGCTTGCTATGGATGATGAGTTTTTTCTTTCTCTCCATCAAAAAAAAGTTATCAACATGCCCTTAGTGTCAAAGTAAAGGATGAATATCACCTTAGAATATGGTTTTCTGCAACATCATGAAAGTTTGGAACTAAAATTTCATTTCCCTTGTGTGATAATAATTATTCCTTCTTATCATTTCTTGAGTTTGAAACAAAGGGTATTGTCATTGGTCAAAAACCATCTTTACTTAAAGCACCATCTTGCACTAGAATTGGCTACATCTTTTGACATATGTTTAACGTACAAGAGTCGTAATACAACCATGCTACGCTACTTATGATCCAATGTACAATAGTCCTCTATGAACATAAATCCTTCTTCTTTATCATTTAAGAATTGTCTTGATTGCAAAGTTTTTTCTTTTAGGATACTTGATAGATATCTTTCCATAAATCCATCTCAACTTTAACTTTGGTATCTTTATCTTTGTAAGATATAATTCCAAAGCGCTATAATTCTTTGGAGAACTTCTTTCAAAGTTTTTTCAATAGCTAGCTTAAGACCAATTCTATGGTCCTTTCAGGATTCTCTCCAAATATTTTCCTTTAAGTACTTTACATGCTTAAAGCAAACTTTGTAATTCCTTTTGTAATATTCCATAGTTAAAATAAAAATATGTAACTTACTTTATGGAATAATTTCATGAAGAACCATGAAGGCACTAGGGTTGATGGAGAGCCATTTAAGCCTTGCACAATGCCCATCACATAACTCGGGGTTATTTTGAAGCCATTCACTGGATTCTTTAGACACTTTCATTTGATATGCTTTTTATCAAACTTTGAGAAATATCTTTGAATGGTAAGATAGTGCGGTTGACCTGTTACTGGGAGATGTGGGCATTCATATACAAATTCATCTCCTTGCCATGTATATTATGGTCGTCTAGGGGCCCATGGCCTCATCTCTCTCATCTAAGGCCTAGGATTGGGATTCATGTACATCTTTAAGTATTCAAGTTCCCAATCCTATTCCTATGTTGGAGTTTCATATTGATACTATAGTAGTGGGAAGATTCTCTTCATGACATGAGTCAAAATGGTTGGCATTAGGATCATTCGCAATGATCAATGGAGAAACTAGCACTAAAGCCCTATTAACATTCTCTTCTACCACCACATATTTGACTGATATTACATTAGCAAGGGGTGACAGTTACTTTCCTAGCACTGTTTGTGGTGTAGGTTGTGCTTGATACTGTTGTTGGTAATTGTATTGTGGCCTATGGCAGGATTGTTGCTGATATTGATTTTGATACCTATAAGATTTTTGACATGGTTGCTAGTAGTTTTGTCTAACCATTTGCTTATTGTAAGGGGAATCTTGTGCCATATGATTTTTTATTTCCTCTCTATGGTGCACTAGTATGAACCTTGAACTATGGCATTCTGATTTTTCATTAAGCAAGCATTAGCCGTGTGATTGGAAACATAATTGTAGTAGCATTTTATGGTTGTGACCTTTTGATGTTCCATATTCTAGAAACTTCCTCCTAACTTTTGTGCAACTAGCTCAACTAGTTCCTCCAATGAGGATGAGGGTTTGGATGTGATGCTAGTTGAGCAATCTGATCCTTTATAGAGCTTGGACAACTCTAACTCTTCTCCCAATTTGCCTTCTATGTCTATGCACATTCTCATGCATTGGTATAAGGTATTTGGCTCTTTCAAGTACACATAAGACCGTAATTTTCCACTCAAGAGACCATCTAAGAACAATGATACTTTTTTGGCTTGCTTGGGTAGCTTTACAACTAGACATCTCTCTATGTATCGCCTGAATTTGCATCCTCCTAACCTTACTAACTCTAGGTGTGTCTGTTTGAAGCTATGGATCAAAGATGAGGTGTTGTGCCTGATTCCACTCTTAGAGAACTTATCAATGAAAGCATCTAATGGCTTCATGATATCTCTAAAATGACCTCGTTGCAAGGGTTGAAACCAAGCAAGGGTCATGTTTTTCAAGGTTAGACCAAAAGCCAAGTATTGAGTGAACAAATATTCAACCTATTCTGCTCTCAACACATTCTTAAATTTGGCTACATGATCATAAGGGCTTCCCATGCCATCGAAGTAATTTTTAATGGTCTTAACCACCTGAGAGGGTCTCAATTTCATTGAGTGTTCTCTTTCTTTGGGTAGAGGGAAATCATCCTCATTTCTATATGACCTATGTCCTCTAGACCTTTCTCTTTCTATTCTGCTTGTGACATGCTCTCATCTACCTCTTCCTAGGTTTGTGCACAAAGCTTACCTCAGGGGTTTCCTTTGTTCTCTCTTTATTTTCTCCTAAATATCAGCCTACCTTGCACTAACCAATGGCTTGTGTAGGGGAAAAACCTTTTGTCCTTGCCAAAAATGAGTCTGCTTACTATAGTCAGATACTAAGCACATTTGTTCTGACATGGGACTCATGTAAGTTGGTTTCCCTTGGACATCTAGGTAGTTGAACTCATAGAATAAGAACTCTTGCTTAGCATGAGGCTTGTCTGATTTGAACTTCTAGAAGGCTTCTTGAGTAGGAGTGTTAACATGTAATTCTATGGAATTATTGGTTTGAGGTATCTTCATATTAGCTATAAATTTTGGTAATCGTCAAATTCTTTCTAAGAGTGGGGGGATCTCCATTTGATCTTATTCATATGAATCTTAAACTTTTTACTCTAAGAGAATGTTTCCAAAGTTGTCTATCCACTCAGGGTGACTAGTACATAGTTCCTTTCTTATCTATGTATGATCCATTCTCAAACTTGACTACTCAATGATCTATGCCATAATCCGTTGACCTTCTCAAATCATCCACTTAGATGTGAGCACCTAATCCGTTGGTTTGTATGTACTTCAACTAGGTCTTGTATAGTTCTTCAGGTCTCTCTAGATGTGTAGCCCTATTGATATGAGTTGATCTTTCCATACTATAAGAGTTGTCCGATTTACCAATCTCCTGGCTATCACTTGACTGAGGATTATCTAATTGCTTAGACCAAGACCTAGCTGCATGGTTGACACTAGCTTCAGAAGACTGTAGGATTTGTTGATCCACCTTGCCTATGTTCTTTCCTGATCTAAGGTTCATGAATTAGCTCCATTCCCTTTATTTACCCCTTTTTTATTCACTTTTTAGTATGTGATCACTTATCAATTTACTTGTTAATCTATTTCCTTTGTTATTTCTTATCTTGATGCACAATTGTTAGGGATAATTTGTGTTGTTTCACTTGATCATGGGTTATTACTTTTGGTTCTTTGCTCCTTATTGTCATTGCGATTACAATTACTTTAGGTCTTGCACTTGAGTTCCTTAGGTGTTTTGGACTTGAGGTTTGATATCATCACCCTATGTACTAGTACTAGCACTAATTGTTACCGTTAGTGTCCATGTGAAACGCCAAATGGCCACTAGACACTTTCTTTGTATATGTTCTTTAATAAAACATATAGTGGCCTGGTCAATCACAGACTGTAAGTTCGACTGCATTTGTAAGACCTAAGAAGTCTATCGTCGTGCTCCTTGTGTTCTGTGTTTTTCTACCTATTATGTAGCCTTTGTGTGGAGTACCATGAGGCCTTAAGAGCTCGTTTTTCTACTTTGAGGATATCGTCATGGAGCTCTCAAGAAGGAGAGTGCACTGTGGTGCATTGCCATTGAATCACTTCACTGGTATCAGAGCAATTCGATGCAAAAGCTTGTTTGTTTTGTGCGAGCAAAGCAAGCATCCCCTCAGCTTTCTCCAAGGGTTACGACTAAGGTAGCGACCAAGGCATAGACCTTGGAGTACCTTGTCATCCGAGTCACAGTTAGTGCCATTGGCTGCGTGTGAGGAAGAATGGTGTTTGAGGATACTAGTCCACCAGTTAGCATGCAGAAAAATGCTGCACATAAGGACGTTCAAGAGAATGTCCAATCTGATTAGTCTGCACACGTTCCTGTTCAACAACCATTGAGATGCTCTGTGCATGTCTCACATCCACCTGACAGATATGTTCTAGGTTTAGATTTTGTTATGCTAACAGATGTTGGTGAGCCTTCTTGCTACAAAGAGGCTATGCAGGTAGAGGATCATGTCAAGTGGGAGCGTGCCATGAAGAGTGAGTTGGATTCTATTCACAAGAATGGTACTTGGGATTTAGTACCTTTGCCAAAGGGGAGGAAAGCTTTACCATGTAAATGGGTATATAAGCTGAAATTCACATCACACAGTGCTTTTCCAAAGTATAAAGCAAGAATTGTTGCAAAGGGTTCTAAGCAACAACATGGTGTTGACTTTGATGAAATCTTCTCTCGAGTGGTCAAGATGACTACCCTGCACATGTTGCTTGGATTCGTTGCAATGGAGGACTTAGAGCTAGTCCAAATGGATGTGAAAACTGCTTTCTTGCATGGAGATCTTATAGATGAGATCTACATGGAACAACCAGAAGGTTATATAGTTCCTAGCAAGGAAAGTCTAGTTTGTAAGCTCAAGAAGAGCTTGTATGGACTTAAACAGTCCCCTAGACAATGGTACCAAAAGTTTGATGCTTTTATAAAGTTTCAAGGCTATTCTACACTAAGGAAAAGCGTGTTGATATATTTGGGTAGTGATGTGTGTGAACACTCTAGGAGTGCCAGGGCACTTTTTTCCCTCTTTAGGAGGTTTTTTCCCCCGGCTTGTATATATGCCTATTGCCCTAATGGGCTACTATCTTTTGTACATTCTCTAGTAATACATTCAATATTGTGTGTTGAGCTCCAAGCTTCTTCTTCTCCCTTGTGTTTTTCGTGTGCTTCCGTAGATGTCTAGCTCCAACAATTGGTATCAGAGTAGGTCGCTGCTTCATCTAGGGCGTCGTCGACAATCCTCTGGTTGCAATCTCAAATTTGCACGAAATTTGGTGAGCATACTCATGGTGTTTCAGAGATCAAAACTGCTTCGCTTTGTGGTGCCGAAATCGTGATCTGAGCTCGTTTCAGCCTCCGAATGCACTATCATAGTGCTTGTGCAGGCTATTTTGTCCTTTTGTGCCAAAGGTATATACTTCTTTCAGTTCGCCAATATAAGCATCTCGAAGTCTGCTACAGGTTTAGTAGAACTCGTCTAGGCAGTTCCGTTCAACTTTTTGAGATACAGTCAATTTTTTGCATCAAGGTATCTTAGTCACCTGCCATGGCTAAAAGCACTGATGCATTTCATATGTTGGATGTTGAGGATAAGTTGGATGATACCAACTACCCATCGTGGGCTTATATGATGCAACATGTATTGGTTGCAAAAGGACTATGGAACATTGTGTAGGGTGTTGAAAAACATCCTATCACACCTACAATTGTTACAATTGCAAGTACTGAAGCTGATGTAGAAGGTGTCAAAGATGATGATATTCTGCATATTCCTGTCTGTGTTGCAGTTTTTGCTGCACCTACTGCAGAGCAGATTCGTTGGGTTGGCAGAGATGCTCTGGCACATGCATTGATAGCTTTGTTTGTCAAACGTGCCATTATTCCTCACATTCGTTCTTGCAGAACGACTAAGGATGCTTGGGGTACACTTACCACATTGTACCAAGCAAACCCATCTTGTCATGAGTGGTGCATGTCTGCAGTAGACTCAGATGTTTGGTACTTTGACAGTGGGGCGACCAAACATATTACCTCGCAGTGCAGTTTCTTCTCTTCACTCGAGCCTACCCCTATAGGGAATACTGTTACATGCGCCAACAACTCCTCTTATCCTATTATGGGAGTTGGTAAGATCATTTTGACTACTCCTGATGGTACTTCTTTCACTTTGTTAGATGCTTTGTTTGTGCCAGGGATCAAGAAAAATATGTTATCAGTTTTTGCATTAGCCAAGATTGGCTTGGTTGTGAAATTTGTTGATGAGAGATGTACAATTCATGATCTGTCAAATGGCGATGTGATTATTGCTTTTGGCATTCTATGTCGTGGGCTGTATAAGCTCATAGACTATGAAAGATCTGTAAATGATTTGGCATGTGCAGTACATGATTCTCAGGCTATGTTAGATGCAAATTGGCATGCATGCTTTGGTCACCTGAATTTTGCTAGTTTGCTACGCCTGCAAAAATCTAAAATGATGTCCTCTTTGCCCAAAATTGAGGCACTGGGAAAACATGTTTGTGAAGGCTGTATTTTGGGCAAAATGCAACGTTCCTCATTTCCAAAAGATGGTTCAGTTCGAGATACTGAGAAATTGCAGCTTGTACATAGTGATGTCTGTGGTCCTATGCAGACACCTTCTTTTGGAAATTATCTTTACTTCCTGACTTTCATCGATGATTTTTCTAGGCATGCATGGGTATATACATTGAAGGAAAAGTCAAAAGTGTTCATGTGCTTCAAACAGTTTTTGGTTTTGGCTGAAAATCTATCAACATGTAAAATGGGCACCCTTTGTTCTGATCGAGGGGGGAATATATGTCTTCTGATTTTAATGCATTTCTAGCTGAACGTGGGATAAAACACCAATGTACAGTGCCATATATACCTCAAAAAAATGGAGTTGCTGAACGAAAGAACAGGTCACTCATGGAGATGGCAAGGTGTATGGTCAAGAGTCAGGCTTTACCACATAGTTTATAGCTTGAGGCTGTCATGTGTGCAGCATATGTACTTAACAGGTGTCCCACTAAAGCGCTGCAATCTATCACTCCATATGAGGCTTGGCATGATCGCAACCATGTGTTGCACATCTGCGTGTTTTTGGTTGTTTGGCATATGCATTAGTGCTCGAACAACATCGCAGAAAATTGGATGATAAAGAAATAAAATGTATTTTTGTTGGGTAAAGTTCTGAAAGTAAAGGCTATTATCTGTATCATCCACAAACTAAACGCATTCTGGTTAGCCTTGATGTTGTTTTTGTGGAAGATGCTATTCAGCCATTGCTTTCATGTACTAAGGAGACATCTGTTAGTGCCAGAGACATGTATGATACTTATTGCCTCTTTTTACAGGTGGATAGTCTAGTGCTGGTCCTAATAAGGCAAATTCTTAACCTTTGCAAGTTTCATGTGATGATGCAGATCATCCCATTTCTGATGTAGATTTACATGATGCACTTGTTGATGAGAGAGCTGACATTGAGGAGGCAAAAAGTATGCCAAAATGGCTGGTTCAAACTTTGTGTGACAGCAAATTAGATGCACCTTTGTCATATCATACTTGATCAGGCTCTCATATTGCCTCTTTTGCATCAGATTGCTTTGCTATGGCTGCATCTAGTCTGTGTGATGAGAATGAGCCTGTTTCATTTAACGAAGCACAAAATTTAGAAAATTGGATGCTTGCTATGCAATCTGAATATGACTGTGGAAAAATATGATGTGCCTAAATGTGGTGGTAAAATGGATGAGGTGAGTGGTGGTGCAGTGGGTGGTGATATGTCCATGTCACTAGACGTGGTGTCGAGTGTAGTGACTGTGAATAGTGGAGTGACAGTGGGTGTCTAAGTGAGTGTGAATACAAGATTTACAAAGGTTGTCGAATAATTTACAGATGGGGTCTCTTGTACTGCTTGGTGAAGAGGGGAGAGAGGAAATACAGTGGGTCAAGGAGGTGAAACGGGTGAGAAGGTTAGTGGAGGGGGAAATGGGAATAGGGGTCTTGGAGGGGTGGGGAAGGAAGGGATGGATGGATGGAGAAATGGACTGGATAGAAGGGTTTAAGTCCTAGGAGGGAGGCTAGGTTGTGTAGGTGCGGAAAGGGTGAGAGGAATAGAGGCAATAAAGGCTTGTGCTACCGCACTATCGAAGGATGTGGATGGTCTGGGAGAGGCAGGGTGTATAGGAGAGACTAGAGGGACGAGAGGTGAAAGAGGAGCGGTTGGGGTGGTGGGTACTTCGACCACAGTAGTGGTATGTACAGTAGAGGTGTGGGGCGGGGAGTCGATGATGATCATTTTTTTTGGCAAAGATCCTTTAGGGATGAGGCATGCTTCCCGAGCCTGTTGTGATGACTGGCCATCCATTGGTACATGAATATATTGACTTGGTTTTGACAGTAAGCAAATTTGGCGTGGGTCAAACTATGGTAGAGGCTTCCTCTCCAAATATCGTAATGGCTCATTAGTGCCTACTCAATTAACTAGTTCTCTGAAACCTTGGATGTAGGCTTCTTCGAAGCCGCCTATGGTCTGTTCTACAAGCGCTTGGCTTTCTTCTTCGGATAGTTTTTTACGTGCCCAAACTGCTTGCATGGTTCGGTATAGTTTCTTGATCACCAATGTATAGGTAGCTGCTTCAAATATTTCATCTTCATAAGTACTTGTGTCACCCTGAGTGTCAATGTGTTGTTCCTGTTCATCGGTCTGCACATTCTCTTGATAGTCATGGCTGGCTTGGCTGGCTTCATCGTCTCCGTCGTCGTCGATTTCTGTCCTCTCTTCTTCAAAGCTGGAGACAACTTGCCCTTGCAGTTGATCAGGGGGTGTGGCAGGGTAACTTGGGCGTTCATATTCTTGAGAGAAAAATTGTCCTTCTAAAAATTGAAATTTGTTTGAAAAAGCGTCTGACATTTCAAAATCGAACATGGTATTCATTGGTTCTGCTTCCAGATTGGGTATCGGAAAAGTAAACGCTTCCACACCAATGGAGGTGGGAATTTCTACTGCTGTAGTGGTAGGTTCCGGGACTGTGGTTGTTTGAGAGGTAATAGTACTAGTAGTACCTTCCGTGATAACTAGTTGTGACAGTCGTATGCGAATGGGTTGTATCGATGTAGGGGGTTCCGTAGGAGATTGTTCTGGAGAGGGTTGAGGAGACGGGGAATCTGGAACTTGTAGGCATGGGATAGATCATCGCATGTGCTTACCTACACGTCCCGTGCTAGATTTTTTGGCTTTCTTGGCGGTCCCTTTGAATACCTTCAATTCTTCACTTGTCATTGCGCGTTCTACAGGCAAGTCGTATGCCAAACAGAGATAAATAATTCACGTGAGAGCACAACATCCATGGATGACTTTTTTCCTTTCCTATCTCTACTTTGCTAAGTACAACTGATCAATGATCCAACTTGCAAGATCAACTGTTTGGGGCCCAATACAAGCTAAATACAATCCAAAACAAATACGCTTGTGAGGCATAGTAAAACGATCCTGAGCCGGGAATGCAAAGTGTTGCGTACATATATGTAATGGCTTAGAAAGTTCACCTGTGATGGCTGATATGTCTTCCCATTTGATAATGTCACCACACTTCATCGGCTCTGGAATCAGCCTTTCTCGCTCTGTCGACGTGTGAGTGCCATGGATCTTAATTGCAGCTCGAATCAAATCCTTTGAAAGATAGAAATTTTTGAAAGGGGGTCATTTACCAAAGATGGCAAAATAAAAGTGCCCAGCAAGTCCTTGCTCTCTGAGGCTATAAGTGTGGTTACCAGGTAGTAGCATCTATAAAAATCCAGTTTGGGTAGTGGATCACTGAAGTATTCCGTGAAACCTGCTCTAGCCCAAACATGCTTTAACTCTTCGGTATTTTCAAGTACTTCAAATTCTCTGGAGAAAAACTGATACTTTCCCCATTTACTACTGTCAAAGGTCAACGTGGCATCAAAAATAAAATCTGTGTCTGCCAAAGGTTCTACTAAACCTTGAAACCAATGGGAATTTTGGTGAACTTTTTCAGTGTATCCCTGGGGAGGGTCATCAATTGGCATTGGTCTTGGGAATCCTTGAAATTCCAGTGGCTACGACGTAGGATGTGGCTCGGCCAGTAATTCGCCAACATTTACCACAGGTACACTAGGACCAGCTTTAGACGGTCCTTTTGTTTGCATGATGAATGATGCGAATGTGAAGAAGATCTACTACTGTTAAACTGTGTTTAACTGTTTATCTTACTGGGTTCTTGGGATGGTTAGGGGTCTGTAAAACAGAGGCCCTGTTTGTATTTTCCCAAATCTACAGATTCAGTGTATACTACTACACCGAGTTAGTGTTCAGAATTAAACTATCTATCAACTACTTGTCTGTTCCACGCATTACAAGTTTCTTTCACCACAGTACGCATAAACACGCCATTTTGTCACTTTACTGCAATATCACTTTAACTTAACACTTCAGTAGAGACTTAACTAATTACTGGACTTGATTAACAAAATTATAGAATAACAACAAGATATCAACAATGCACCATGCTCAACTTCAGGCGCTCGCCCAGACTAACAGTCCGGCGTCGACCACCTTCTATTTCACACATGCTCTTTTCATTAATCAAAAAGAGTTACAACGGTTGCACTATGCCCTTTCGGTGTGCATGCGACTTTTTAGAATTACATTACAGAATATGTTAATTCCATTCCAGCGGCTCACACTGGCACGCACTGTGGACTCGAACCCAAAATGATAAATACAAAAGTTAGGACTCATTTATAATGCCCTGTATATACATGGAACAGGCTAACTTAAAAGTGCAGGCTATTTTCTGCTTCAAAAAATCCAGCATATCCTTCAAAATTTGTGGCTCCACCAAGTGTGCATCAGTTCTGACCAAACTGGTAGCAATCACCTGGCTGATCAGTGACTCAGTCTGATTCTGCAAGAAAGCTTCTTGTAAGTAAAGTCTTTGGCGAGAGCAACATCTCTGCGCAACTTCATTTCTGCAATTTCTGCATCAATCCTCGATAAACACTCAGCCTGGATTCCTAACTGCTTTTCTCTGCGTTCAAGCTCATCGGACTGGAACTGCATTGTTTTTTATAAAAATCTTGTCGCTCCTTTTGAATGGATTCAATGTCCTTCTTCAATTTGATGTTTCGACCAATTTCTTCTTCCAAGGAGCAACTTTTTTGGAATAATTCTTCAGAAACTGTCTTTAAGTCAGTTGTGACTTGCATAGCTAGGTCCGCCATTTCTTGACCTTTTTGCTCCACCAGAGCCAAATCTGCACGTGTAGTCTCGAGAAGGTTGCCCAAAGCTACCCTGGCATCTTCTTTGTCAATCACACTCTGCTGCAATCGACTAATCTCATCATCACATACGGCAATGATGGCATCTTTCTCTTTCAATTCTGCTTGCAGAAGGCGAATCTGCTCCTCGAAGGAACTGACTTCAGCTTTTGTTGTAAGCACTTCTTCCTTCCAAATGCTGTTGGCGAACAAGGTACACCAAGGCTGCATGATCGACAATACCCAATACCCATCTGGCTAACCGTCCTCCCAAATGCTGTTGGCGAACAAGGTACACCAAGGCTGCATGATCGACATGGAAGGTGAAGCGGTGTCCCAGTAAATAATGCTGGAATTTCTTCACCAAATACACTAATCCGAGACATTCACGTTTGGTGACTGAATAATTTTGCTTTGTCGGAGCTAATTTGCAACTCGCATAATACACTAGATGGAACCATTTCTCAGTTTGCTACATCAGCACGCTGCCAATTGCAATGTCAGATGCATCCACAAAAACGTGAAATAGGAGTTCCCAATTTGGTGCTTGTAAAATAGGTGCCTGCATTAACACTGATTTCAACTGATCGAAAGAGAGCTCACATGCTTCAGTCCATTCAAATTGGCAAGAAGTACTGGTTACTAGTCGATTGAGTGATGTGTCTAGATGTCCAAGCCACCGCAAATGTCACCCATGCCACCGAATTTGTCCCAAGAAGCACATCACTTCTTTGGGTGTCTTGGGAGCAGGTGCCTCCAGCATTGCCTTCACCTTATCTGGATCAACTTGGATCCCCTATTTTGAGATAATGTGCCCTAGAAACTTGCTGCAAGATACATAGAATACAAATTTATTTGGATTTAAGCACAAACGGTATTCTCGACACTTTAAAAAATAGCACTGTAAATGATATAGATGCGCCGAAGTATCACCAGATAAGGAGAAGTCATCCAAGTAACTCTCATGAATGTAGTTAGATAAGGAGAGAAAACTTCCTGCATACAGCGCTGAAACGTACTTGGAGCATTTTGCAGACCAAACCACATCATTGTACACGCATAAACGACCCAATTTGTTATAAATGCTGTCTTTGGAATGTCCTTCTCTACCATTCTTACTTGGTTATAACCACTATATCCATCCAAAAAGGAGTACATCTCACGGCCTACCATATCATCTAACATTGTGTCCAAAATTTCCGGTAGTCCACACATATTCGTAATTGCTTATTCTTCTTAGGGACGATGACAATGGGGGAAATCCACTCCGCATGCTCGATAGGGACAATGAACCCAACCTTCAGCAATTGATCCAGTTCTGCTTTGACCTGGGCCGCATAGTGAGGATTCATTCTATAGCTGGGTTGTTTAATAGGCCGAGCATCTGGTTTTAGCATAACTTGGTGCTGATAGATGCGCGGATCCAACCACTTCATATCGCGGTAATCCCAGGCAAATACATTAGACAATTTACATATTAGCTGCAATAATTTATCTTGGAAAGTCTCTAATAGTCCTGCCTTAATCTTCACTGGCCGCGGATCGGCTGCATCGCCTAAGTTGCAGGTAACCAATTGGTCTTTCGGTATGTAGAACTGCTGGGGCATGGCCAGGTTGTCAACTGGCTGAAGCAATTGCTGTAGCGTCGTATCATCCAAGGTCGGTCTTGCACTTGATTTTGGTTCACGAGTCAGTGGTACTACCGTACAGGCCGCCGGACTCCAGTTATCTGCAACCATTTGTAAGTCCACAGTTCTGAGTGCCATCAGATCCTTGTTGGCTTTAAGAAAAGCTTCCTCTTCATCATCTGAAAGACCATCCAACATGTGTACAGGTTTGGCTACATATGGTCATGCATGAAAGTCACAAGGCTTCATGTCGTCTAGTGGAATGACATATTTTTGGTGGTTATTCTTAAAAATCAATTCATGCACTGACCAATCTTGAAATACCTTAGCTTGCTTTAACTATGGTCGTCCAAAGAGCAGGTTATAATCAAGGCTGGATTCGGGTAATTCTAGAACAATGAAGGTCATTTTAAATAGAGCTCCTTGAAGAGTAATAGGAATATCTCGCACCAATCCAACCGGATGAACTCGAGATTGATCAGCCATGCGGACAAAAAATTGGACAGGTTCAATTTGTGTCCATCCCATCTGTTGACAAAGTGTTGCTGTTGCAATGTTTACTCCTGATCCTCCATCAATTAATACTTAGGTTATTTTATGATTTTTATACTAGACCGTAATCAAGGGTACCATATGGTCCACCATCGGGTCCAGTTTGGGGTGGATTGTTGATGTCGAAGAAGCACATGAGGGTCCTCGACTGACCTGTTTCTGGAACTGTTGGCACACGCCAGGAACCAAAGCCAATAATTGTCCCAATGGTAGTGTAATGGATGCTTTGGATAAGACATCCCACACCGGATCAAATTTTGCTGTTTTTGGTATAGTGTCCGGTGGAGAATCTGGTGTCGCGTGGGTTAGATTTCTTCCTTCCGGTACTGCCTATGGTATGCTTTGCTGTGTCACCGGAACTGGGTCAGGAAAAACAGTTTCTTCCTGGGTCGCCCACTTGCTTGCTTTAGCAAACACCTTCTACTGTTCATGGATTCCAGGTTCGAAAATCTCTGCAATTGGCTGTAATTGCTTTCTCGAGCGTGTTTGCACCACTATTGTTTGAGTGTCGACTGCTGAAATGTACACCATGTTCGCCATCGAGTGTTGTCTTTCGTATTTCCTTTTATCGTACTCAGCTGCATCCTTACAGTCCCTACGGATATGCCCCATTTCATCACAAAAATGACATTTAGGTGGCGGAGGAGATGCACCTTCATCGGATGGACCCGCATTCCACCGATTTTGTCCAAAGTTAGTTGACCGTGCTCCTCTATAAGTCTTGTATCCTTGGTAAGGAGTATTCCTCATTTGTGGTGGTACATAATGATTGGCCGGTTGCCCTTGTTCTTGAATGATAGCATTGACAATCGCTCTACTCTGTACCTTTGTGTTATAAGGACAAGTCTCCGTAGTGTGGTCCATTGTATGGCAAATGGTGCAATACATCTGATTCAGAGCGCATGCGGAACTGCTGTGTCCTATGTTTTTGCATTTAGTACAGTAAATTTGTTTCACAGGATTCTCATTTGAATGCTTGGATGCCTTCAACCACTCTAAATCTTCAGTGAATCCACCCACTTTATTTTCCAACTATAAGGCCATAGCGATTACGACATCCAAGGTCATTCCTCCTACACATCGTATAATCATGATGTGTTTCAATTGGGGATTTAATCTATTTATGAACCACTGAATAATAACATCGTCTGGTAAATTGGCATGCGTTGGTGGTAACTGCCGTAAATGAGTCCGAAATAGAGTGCCATAGTCTTGTACATTCTGGTGTGGCTTCTGCCTGTTATTCTACAGGTAATAAAAAATTTTTGCTCGTTTTTTTTTAAATCGATATCGTTGCAAAAATGCATCCTTCACGCCATCGTACTGTAAAAAATGATTCAAGTCATACTCGGTTAACCAGCATGCAGCTTCATTAACCAAAGTTGACTGGAACACAATGGCTTTATAAGCAGGGTTTGCTAGTGTTGGCAGCAGCAGTCAAGGCACTGAAGGACTCACAAGATAAGGAAGCCAAAGAAGGGAGCCAGAGCGGAGAGAAGGCACAAGCAGACTAAGCAGTCAACAAAGATCTGGCAAGTAGGCCATTCAAATTTTTCCAAAACAACATCTTCATAACAGTGATTCTCATCACTACAAATCATTGTAAATACCATTTCACCTTTTTGTAACTCCATTTTGTGCAAGCCAAGGAGTCCTCAAGCTTGAGGAGCATTAGAAGTAGCATCGTACCAATTTTCATAATTTTTAGACTTCGTTTGAGCCTCCAAATAGGCCCTAGAGCCTAATTTTTAACTAGGCCGGACACTAGGTCTGGATAGGGCCAAAAGCTAGTGAAAAACTATAAATAGAGCTAGAGAGCTCATTTTTGAGGTTAGCTTGTAATAGGATTGAACTTGTATGAGCATCTTGAAAGTAATCTAAAAGAACTCCATTGTCTTTCTCTTTGTCTTGCCGTGTGTGCGCGTGTGTGTGTATGTGTGTGCATGTTTGTGTGCTTCTCACTCACGCACTTGTGCCTTCACTTGCTCGAGGTCATCATACCATCCTCACGTCTTCCTGGATTGACATTAAAGGAGGTGCTACTCATCACTGAGCTACACCAAATTTTGGCACCGTTGCCGGGGATCGAGCTTTGAGGACGAGCGTGTGATGGTAAGACGTAGAGTTGAGGTGTTGGAGTCATAGGTATTTTCTTCACTTTTATCCATTCTCTTTTGTTTTCTTCATCATCTTCATCACCATCATCATCCTCACCATCTCCCACTTCCAACTCCATCATCGCAAAAATTTCAGTTTTTTGGTCATATCACCATACCCATACCATTCCCCTCATTTCACTTGTGAGAGAGAGCGAGAGAGTGTTTGTGTGCTTGTGATTTTCTGTGTTTTTTGAGATTTTCTGCAGGGATCAGACTCCACAGCAGCTGCACCAGCTCCAGCAGGTAAAAAATCAGACTCTGTAGGTCCCGAGGCGTTGACCTCTGTCAATCACGATCGACAAAAAAGTTGACTATTTTGCAAAACAAAGTGTATAACCATGATGTGTAGGCCTAGGGCATCCTAAATGTGTGCTTGAAATTTTAAAATTCCTCAGTTTTCTATCAATTGCGATCGACCTGTCAATCGCGATCGACAAACCACGACGGACACTTGCCGAGCGACCTGTCAATCGCGATCGACCTGTCAATCGCGATCGACCCATCAATCGCGATCGATAGAGTCAACGACCGACTGACCACGACCGACAGAATCTACGCGTGACACGTGTCAATCGCGATCAAGCCATCAATCACGATCGACCAGTCAATCGCGACTGACAACCCCGACAGACCTGTCAATCCCGACCAACCCAGTCAATGACTGTTTGACCACGACCGACTGAACACTCGCGATGGACTTGTCAATCGCGATCGACCCATCAATCGCGATCGACAGAGTCAACGATCCTTTGACCATGACTGACTGAATTTTCGGGCCACGTGTCAATCATGATTGACCCATCAATCGTGATTGACAACCACGACGGGCCTATCAATCACGACCGACACGTCGATCGCGACTGACATATCAATCGCGATTGACAGAGCTTTCGATCGCGATTGACGGGCAAATTCGGCCAATTTTTTTAGGGCAAAAATAGTGGTCTAATTTTTGGCAATTTGTGGGGAGCTTTTAAGGGTTAGTAGAGCATTGTGAGGCCAATACCCAAAGCATTTCAAAAGTCCTGTCTGCCTGTTAACCTGTTTTAAATCCTGTTTTAGCCCCAAAACCCTGAATTGGCATAACTTTCTCATACGAAATCAGATTGCTGTGATTTTTGTTTTGTTGGAAAGCTCATGGGGAGTACAAGTTGAAGTTGATTAGATAGGGTAATTTGAAGTTGATCATATCCAGGGGCAGGAAAAAAACTGATGGTTCCTTGGGATTGTTTTTCCTAAAGGCAAAATGCAAGTTGGTTAGTGAATTACATGCATGAAAGTGATCTGTCTGTCAATCTAATTTAAGTCTTGAGCTAACTTTGGGACTTTTTCAGGTTCTTTGAGAGCATCAAAGGGTACTCGAAGCAAGAGTAAGTGCAAGCTTGGGAACACACTTCCTGGGCACACAAGGGCAACACACAAGGACAAAAACTCAAGGTTGGAAATTCTCAACTCCCTCTGTCCATTCCTAGCTTAGGCTAAGTGCGAGTAGTGCTAGAAGTAAGTCAGGGCAACGATAGACACGAGACAAGTCAAGACTATCTAAGAAATCAAGTTCAAGTCAAGAGATAACCTGTGTGTGACCGACAACTTTAAAGGAAAAGAACCAACGTGAGACGATCAACATTCAAATGCGGAAATTAACTCAAGTGTTCCTGACGACGTGATATCAGACAAGATCATAAACACAATAATCAAATAAAAAGAATCAAGTAACTGATACAAAAGAACTCAGCAACGAGGTTGTACCTTGGGTAAAAATTGGGATTGCTTACCTAAGCATATGAACCTTAGATCAGGACGACACCTAGGAAGAGATAGATAGAGTCTTAGATCTTCAGAGGCTAGTGTCAATCATACTGCTAGGTCTTGGGCCGAGCAGTTGAGCCATTATTCGCACTACCCTAGCTCGGAAACTAGTGAGTCAGAGATGTCCCACGGTATGGAGAGACCTACAGGAAGTTCAGGAGTGCCATATTTACATAGGGTAGAAGGCCCTTACAAGACGCAACTCGAATACCTTAGGACCAACCGATTAGGTGCTTGCATCTATGAGGACGGCCTAGGAAGATCTGTGGTCTAGATTAAAAACCCTGAACAATCCATTGGACTAGAGCACCCAGCTATCAAGTTTGAAAACGGAGCATACCTAGACAAGGAAGGAACCATATATGTAGTCACTAGTCATCCAGATAGGACAGATGAATTCAGGAATGTGATCCCAGAAATGGACTTAGGTGACCTGGAGCAAGGAAACATGGGTGTAGAACCTAGAACCCCCCGAGGCAAATCTGTTCTCACTAGGATTATCACACCTGAGTGGATTCCCCAAGATAATAAGAGCATAGATCTACTCCTGAACCGAGAGACTGATGAAGCCTTTTGGAGGTATAGATCTGATCAGCCGAATGAGGTAGGAACAATCATGATATATGAGCTCAAAGATCCTGATAGCCCAGGCAGAGTGACCTACTTAGATCACGCTTCAGAGAGGGTCTTTGTGGTTACAGAAAATGATAGGCATGCTTACACTTGGAAAGGTGAATTTATTTTCCCCCAATCAAGATCGAATGTGTCCTTTGGTCAACTAGGAGCTGGAACGTCCCAAGGTCATGGAGTTCAAAGAGACAGACATAGAGATAGACCAGAGGTAAGCTTTGCCAACCTAGTGGGAAGAGAAAGAACAAGAACGGAAACAAATAGAGTGGAACCTGAGGGACTTAGAGCCCCAAGGAACCAAAGGAATGCGGATGAATTCCCTCTACCAAGACCTAGAGAGCACACAAGGACTTTGAGACCGACTCAGCTAGTTAAGTCCATGAAGAACTACTTCGATGGCACAGGAGACCCATATGATCATGTGGCCGACTTTAGGCAAGTCTTGAGAGCTAAACAAGTTGAGGACCTATTCAGGCAATATAATGCCTTTGGTCTAACCCTTAGGAACAGAACCCTTACATGGTTTCAACTATTGAATGAGAGACAGTTCAGGAGCATAGACCAACTCTTAGAGGCTTTCATCACTGAATTCTCTAAAAGTGGCATAAGGCATAATACTTCCTCATTGATACATAGCTTCAAGCAGACCCTCAAGAGACCGTGAGACTTGCAGGAAGAAGATTTAGGCAATATCTTGAGAGATGCCCTGTTCTTGAGTTACCCACACCAACCAAACAAGTGGCTTTATTCTTGCATGGATTGCTAAGTACCAAATTGAGGTCATATGTGTACTTGAAGGACCCTAGGACTATAAAAGAGTGTGTAGGCATGTGCATCGACATCGAGGATAACCTAGGGGAGGAGTTAGAGCTTTCCAAAATCTATAGAGATTCTGATAGTGCCTCTAGTCTCTCTTCCTCGCAATCCACATCAATTGAGGAACTTGCGGAGAAAGTAGCTCAAAAACTAGGTTTCACTAGCAAACAAATCCCAAGGTTTGCCCCAGTAAAGAGGTGCTATACTTGCGGTGGTGACCATATGGCGAACGTATGTCCCATCATGGCTCAAGCCCAAGTGAACCCTAGCAACCAATATTGCACCATAGAACGGAGATACACAAATCACACAGCACAAGACTGCCCATACAATAAGCAAGTAGTTAGGCAAACCTACCCTCAGCCCTATCCACAACAGAGAAGATACCAGAACCAGTACCCTCCACAGCAATATGGTAGACCACAGCAATCCTATCAACAACCCTACCAAAACCAACAAAGGCCTCAACCTGTGTTAGCTCAACAACCTCCAACCCCAGCTAATGTGATTCCTGTAAAGTATGCAGCTGCTGAGGAAAATTTGAATAGAGCCATAGTCCCAGTGACTCCGTTGCTTTCAGAAAGTGACCCGAGTGATCATAGTTTTGATTTCACTCACATAGATAGTCCACAAACTTACTATATGCAGTCTCCTGAACATGGTGAATCCTACTATAGTGAAGAACCGAGTGAACCTAGTTGGGAGCCAGAGTATGCAAATCTCATGTACACAAATCCCAACACTAGAACTCAACCTAGGCAGGTAAGACCTCCATTCCCTAGGGGACCATGCTATAGATGTCAAGGAGATCACCTCATTCGTGATTGCCCAATGCCTGCAGCTACACAACCACAGTCAGTAACAATACATGGCTTTTGTCAAGATTGCGGAAAGGAGCATCTCTTACGAGATTGCCCAAAGAATCCCAATAATATGCCAAAAATAACTCCAATTAACGTGATTGGGCTAGTTGTAGACTCAACAGGAAGTGTCACTTCCACTGCACCAGTGCAAGTGGTCACTAGAGCCCAAGCTTTGCAACAGAAACCAGGAGTAGGTCAAGAGAAGAGTGCAGAGGTTAGTGAAACTGAGAGCATAGCCAAGAAATGGTCGAGAGCCTGGAGGGATAGCCGAGAGAGAATGAAAAGACAATGGTCTAAAAAGATGAGCGACTTAGAGGAAAGCATAAGAGAAACAAAAGCCAAAATTGTTGAACTCACCTCTCAAACAAACTCTCACATACCACCACCACCCTCATTTCCATCACTATCTAACCCACCATGTGTCCACCTACCTCAGACCATCCCACCACCCCCTAGAGTAGGATCAGTATTAGCTGACCCCACTCTTGAAGACATAGACATGATGCTTAAGGCATATCAGGCCAGAATCCAAAGAGGGCCAAATGTGACGGATCATGACAAGTGCTACCCTAGAGCTGACCTAGAGATAGAAAGAACCAAGCTTTGCGCGAAAATGGTCGCGTTGGCTCAGACCATGTTTGAAGCCAGTCGCCTCTTCAACTACTCTAGCTAAGCTAAGACACAATTGCACTTGGATGGACTCCTAGAGAAGTTAGAGAGCATAATTGCAAGATCTGCCAAGGAAGAAAAAAATCAAGGAAGAGATGAGGCAAGTAAAAGAATAAGCCTTCCCCCACAGGAAGCTTTTGTGCCCAATTCCACTGAACCAGACACCTCCTCTTCTATGAATAGGTACACACCAGAATTCCTACGAGAGATTCAAGAAGACAAATGGGCTAATGAAAGTGAAGTCCCTCCTCCCATTGAACTTGTGGATGACTCGCATGATCAATTCCCACAAGATAGTCCTTCCATTTATGGAGAGGAGGAGAGTGCACAAAGTCAAGAGAGGTTAGACTTCGAGTCTAACTCCCTATAGGAATTACCCCATTTCACAGGCCCATAGGAAGCCAAGTCTACTTGTATGAGAGCACCCACCGTCATGGTAAGAAACGAAGACTCAATCATACCTAGGAATACGGAGGTAGTGAAAAACACTAAAGTGCAGTGCAACCTCACTTTAGAAGAGCTACTCAAAGTTAGGCCAGAATTATGGAAACATGTAGCTAACCAAGTGCGAGAAGTAGTGAAACCCCGTTCCCAGGTAGGTTCTCATAGAACAGTGCCATAAATTCCTCTAGACAAGATAGGAGATATGAGTGAAGGAGAAGAAGGAAATACCTATCTCCTAGTTACCCATCAGGAACACACAACCAAGGCAATTTCTAGACTCAGGTGCAGGAGTTGCTATTGCTACCACTTCCCTATGGAAGCGTTGGGGCAAGCCAGCACTCAGGCCCACGAGGATGAAATTGCAGATGGCTGATGGTCACATAGAAAGACCCTTAGGCTTGCTGGAAGGAATAACTCTCACTACATGCGGTGTTGAGTTTGAGCATACTTTTGCCATATGTGATTTCAGCAAGAACCATGCCTATGAGATGATTTTGGGAAGACCATTTATGCGACAATTGCAAGTGGTCCAAGATTGGGGAACCAATTCCTTGTATTTGCAACACTTAGGTGTTACGACCAAAGTCAATCTCAAGGATTACTCTCATAGAGATGTACCAGCTATTCAATGGAATCCTATCCATAAAGCCAAGGATGACACGGAGTCTATGCACTCCATAGGATTAGGATCCTCATGGATGCATGAAGACGCTCACTTATGGATGTGTAAAGTGGCAGTGGAAGAAGAGAAGAGAGAAAAGGCCAGAGAGATAGGTGCTAAGGAAACCCATAGGTCAATTCAAGACCCAGCCTATGCATCGGTAGTATTTCCTGACGAAGAGTTTGAACCTCATGGTTGGGCGGAAATTTTAGCAACAATGGATGTAGCCATCAATGAGGAACAATGGACACCCCACTGTGATGAGGATGGCTATGACATTTCAGTCTTCTCAATAGAGCCAATCATGGGAGATGCAGTTTTAGAAGAATGCGAACCTAGCCCTGATGCATTTGAGGATGCAAGTGACTCCGATCTAGAGTCAATCATTATGGACCCACCTTTCGCATTAGATGAAGAATACTTCTATGAAGTAAAATTTCAACCCCAGAGACATGGAGAGCTCACCAATGACGTAAGGTTAACCACACAAGTGACCCCTAAGGATGAAGGAAAGAAAAGAAAGAAGAGAGAAGTCACACCAGAAGAGGAAGAATCTTTGTTTGAGGTCCTTGACAATTTCAAAAAGTATGAAATAGATGATAGGAGAGTTATGGTGAGAATGCCTAAACGTGAAGCTCAATCAGGAGAGGCCTATGATAACAAAGAAACCACCAAGAAAATAGTTGTAGCCATGGAAGAAGGAGAAGAGAGATGCACTTACATAGGGCATGACCTGACGGAAGAAGAGGAGTATGAGTTGATAGCCTTGCTAAGAGAGTACCGAGATGTCTTTGCTTGGAGCTACAAGGACTTGAAAGGTGTAGACCCACACATATGCTCACACACTATTCCCATGACCTCAGACGCGAAACCCTCTAAGTAGAAGCCATACACATATAATGATAATTATGCTGCTAAGATCAAAGAGGAGATAGATAGACCGGTAGAAGCTGGATTCATCTATGAAATTGAGCACATTGAGTGGGTATCCCCCATTGTAGTGGTGCCCAAGAAGAATGGAAAGCTACGTGTGTGCATTAACTTGAAGAAGGTTAATGCAGCCACTATCCGAGATAATTATCCACTTCCTATCACGGAGCATCTACTACAAAGAGTAGCAGGCAAGGAAGTGTACAGCTTCCTTGATGGATTTTCGGGCTACAATCAAGTAGCCATTGCACCAGAAGATCAGCATAAGACAGCTTTTGCCACAGAGTGGGGCATATTTGCCTTTAGAGTAATGCCATTTGGGCTTACCAATGCTCCTGCAACTTTCCAAAGATTGATGTGTCACGTGTTTAAAGAGTTCTTGAGGAAGAATTTAGAGGTCTATGTTGATGATCTCTGTGCTCATTCCAACATTAGACAGACACATATACCAGAACTCAAGCAAATCTTTGACAAATGTAGAGAATATCAAGTCTACTTGAACCCAAAAAAGTGCATTTTCATGGTCAGGCAAGGCAAGATTCTAGGACACATAGTGTCAAAGAATGGCGTATCCACTGATGAAGAGAAAGTAAGAGCCATAACAGAGTTGCCTAGGCCAAAGAATGTCAAGGAAGTACAAGCTTTCATGGGGCATTGTGGCTATTACTGACGCTTTATACACATGTACGCCATCATTGCCAAGCCACTTTATGGACTTTTGACCAACTTTGAGTGGACTGGTGAATGTGAAAACTCTTTCAATGAGCTCAAAAGAAGATTGTGTTCAGCACCAATCTTGACCAACCAGATTGGAATAAGCCCTTCCATGTTCATGTGGATGCATCCAATTATGCTATTGGGTGTGTACTCGCACAACCTACTGGTGAAGGTAATATGGATCTTCCAATTGCCTATGCTAGTAGACAGTTGAATGCAGCTGAACAAAATTATACCACCACTGAACGAGAAGGATTAGGCATGGTATATGCAGTTAAAAAGTTTAGACACTATTTGCTTGCAAATAAGTTTAAATTTTTTACTGATCATCAAGCATTGTTGTACTTGGTAAACAAGCCATGCAATACAGGTAGATTAGTAAGATGGTTTCTCTTACTAATGGAATACAACTTTGAAGTTGTGGTGAGGAAAGGGAAGACTCACTTGAGAGCAGACCATCTCTCTAGGCTCACATATGGAGAAGCCCCACAAGGAGTATCAAATGACCTTCCTGATGCTTACTTGTTTAATTTGGAAGTTGTACCTCAGTGGGCTAAGCCATTAGTGCCAGTACTGACATACGTGCCTAATCACCCAGTCATAAACACTCAGGATAGAGAGGTAGTAAAAGCCCAAAAGTACCACATCATGGCAGGAAGCATGTACAAACAAACATATCAAGGGATATTGGCTTGTTGTGTGGAAGAGGACGAGTACGCAAAGTGGTTGCAATCAGCACATGTAGGTGCATTAGAGCAACACCATTCGAGGCAAAGGACTTTACAGAAACTAAGGAGATTCAGAGCGCATTGGCCTACTATGGAAGCTGATGTACATAAGATGTGTAAAGAATGCTCAATCTGTTGCACTAAACCACCCGTGGAGCATGCCACTCTTTATCAAGTATCCATAGTGCCAGATTGGAGTGAATCATTAGTAGCCTTCCCGAGGACGAAAACATTCCCACAAGATATGACATTGGCCAGAAAGAGAAGTCTAGAACAAAAAGCCCTAGATTACTCACTCATTGGTGATAATATATACAAGCGTGGTAAAGATGGTTACCTCAGACTCTGTGTCCATGAGAGTGAATATTTAAAGATCTTGGAAACTGCTCACCAGGGTGTAGCAGGAGGACATTTTGGACCAGATCGGGTGATTAGAGCAATCCTATTTGCAGGCTTGTGGTGGCCTAACCTTCACATGGATGCACATACCTATGTGAAATGGTGCGATGTCTATCAGCGAACTCAGTATCCTATACGCAAAGATGAGATGCCTTTGAAACCGATGATGGGTGGACGTGCATTCTCTAAGTGGGGAATAGACTTTGTTGGTCCTATTAATCCCCCAGCTAAGGGTTCCCATGCTGAATATATCATTGTGGCCACAGACTATCTAACTAAGTGGGTAGAAGTGAAAGCTACCACGAAGAACGATGCTCAAACGACGGCTAAGTTCTTATTTGAGAATGTATTCACAAGATACGGGCTACCTATAGAGCTAGTCAGTGATAGATGGACTCACTTCTTGAATGAAGTTATCAAAAATCTTCTCCAAGAGTGCTTGGTTATACACAAGAAGTCTGCCCCCTACCATCCACAAGCTAATGGGCAAGCCGAAAGCACAAATAAGATTCTATGCAATGTGTTGACTAAATTGGTAAATAATAAACGCTCTGATTGGGACAAACAGCTACACCATGCTGTTTGGGCATACAGAGTTGCCTATAAAACAGTACTCCAAGCCACACCCTTTCAGATGGTATTTGGCCAAAATGCGGTGCTACCTTTGGACTTCTTGATTCCCACATTGAGAGTAGCACAAGAGCATGAGTGGACGGGTCATGAACTCTCTTAGAGAATTTTTGACCTTGAACGATTAGGTGAAACAAGACTAAGAGCTGCAGCAGGAATATATGCAGCTAAGAAAAGGTAGAAGGCGTACTTTGATGCCCATGTGAAGGATAAAGGATTGAAAGTAGGGGACCTAGTGTTAGTCTACACTTTGAAGCAACATGCGAGAAAATTAGAGAAGAGAGGCTATGGGCCTATGATCATAAATAGGATCTCGAATAGTGGAGCAGTCCAATTAGCCACACTCGAAGGCGATATTCTCCCTAGCTACATGTAGCTCAGTGATGAGTAGCACCTCCTTTAATGTCAATCTGGGAAGACGTGAGGATGGTATGATGACCTCGAGCAAGTGAAGGCACAAGTGCGTGAGTGAGAAGCACACAAACATGCACACACATACACACACACGCGCACACAAGGTAATACAAAGAGAGAGAAGCAATGGAGTTCTTTAGATTACTTCCAAAATGCTCATACAAGTTCAATTCTATTACAAGCTAACCCCAAAAATGAGCTCTCTAGCTCTATTTATAGTTTTTGACTAGGTTTTGGCCGTGTCCAGACCTAGTGTCCGGCCTAGTTAAAAATTAGGTTCTGGGTCCCATTTGAAGGCTCAAATGGAGTCTAAAAATTATGAAAACTCGTAGGTAGCTACTTCTAATGCTCCTCAAGCTCAAGGACTCCTTGGCTTGCACAAAATGGAGCTACAAAAATATGAAATGGTATTTACAATGGCTTTTAGTGATGAAAATCACTATTTTTGTAGGGATTTCCTCTAATCGATTTGACATACACATCTTTGAGCTCTCTACTTGCTCCTTCTCCTTATGTGTCCACCTCTTTGATATGCTTTAGCTTCTTGAAAAAATAATGACCTACTTGCCCGATCTTCTTTGACTACTCTATCTGCTTGTACCTTCTCTTCGCTCTGACTCCCTTCGTAAGCTTCCTTGTCTTGTTAGTCCTTCAGTTCCTTGACTACTGCTAACACCCCCCCCCCTCTCGCGTCTGTCGTCTCTGACAGACCCTTGTTGAGTGGGTCGTTGGATGTAGTACTCCACAACGTCTGTGGCTAAATGATGTTCTACAATTCTCAACCCTTTGGCCAAGTCAGTGAGTAGAGCATTCCAATCTACAGGCCCGAGAACCTCTCGATGTGGTATACATAGCTTTTCTGAACGGAGAGCTTGTTCCACGGCAAATAACTGTAATAAATGAGATGGTCTGGGAATGAATATCTCTGAATGATATTCCCAGAACCCCGTGATAAACATTTCTTCAAACGTCTGTTTGAAGCAAGCAGGTAGATACTTTATATGGGCATGCGAGGCATAGACGACGTTAATGGAGGGCGTGGTGCTCATGTCATAGACAAGGTCCTGATTCCCTTCATTAAATCCAATAGCCGAAAGATGAGGTTCTTTGATGTTCTTAAATGTCCTGAATGTAATCAGCATGAGCTCAAAAATTTTTAGGCACATCTTTGCCATAACATCTGGGACATTCTTGAACCGGACTGCCCAGTGTCGGATGGTTGAAATCATGTAGTTGACTGTGGGTTGGCCATTAGGAGGTGCTAGGTACACATAATTTAACCACTTTTCACATCCTTTAACCGAAAACTGTTTTTGTGTACTCCGGCCAAGACCTTCTTCGAAAGACAGGGCAGTAGCAGGGATTATACTTGATATATAGAGGCATGTTATTCCACGTGCGATTCATCTCAGGGTAGGTTTCAAGCAGGCGGATCCTCCAAGTAGGTTGATGTATATTCCCTTGCTTGGCACTTGCAGGGATATCATCCGGTGCAAACTGTGTCGTCGAGGTTGGTTCTTTTGTTGTGCGTTGCTTGATTTCAGCATTGTAATCTGCCATTAATACACAGAATGAAACATATAGATCATCAGACGTGCCAATCCACCTATGATGGGAGAGGTTCCTGAAGTAATCCAATTTAATTACAACTTCTTCCAATCGAGACATTGATGCTATCTGTACTGCAACTCTCTCATCATGGGTCCTGTGGCCACCTTCTCTAACCTCTGCATCCATTCAGGGGCCTCGATCTCAATGGTGTCCATTCGTTCTTCTGTTTGCTTACCCCCGGGTGTTGGCATGGGAACGTATGGGTCTTCAAAGATCTCCTCCACTTGAATTGGCACTAAGTCTTCAGGTTCTGGTTCCGCTAGGGGAGAGGGTTGACGCTCGTATTGTAGAACTTTATTTCGTAGTTCTGCTAATTTTGCTCTAAGTTTTACGACTTCTTCAGATGTGTCGGCTTCAGTTGTGACTTTGCTTGGTGACTCCTGCTGGGTTGCCAGTTGCTTTAGTAAGTCATCTCTTTCTCTTTCTAATGTTGCGTGGGCTTCTAGGAGGTCGGCATGAGTTTCCAAGACGATTTGCATATTTTCAGATGGGATAGCCTTGAATTTCTCTAGGTTGATTTCCTGTGGTGAACCCTCCATTGCTGCTTCCAAATTTTCTTCGTTCTGTCTCTGTAGTCGCTTATTTTCCTCGAGTGCTCTAGACATGTGTTTCCGTAATAGGGCCAGGTTGCGTCGAAGCTTGAGGTTCTCTGTTATCTGGGAGTGTAGCAGATCATCAAGTTGTTGTTTTTCTTCCGCATCTGACTGGGGTGGATTGGCCACTAACTGCTCATGTTGTTCCTGTAAAGTGACATACTGTTGTTGTAGTAGCTTTCCTTCTCTAAGTCAATGAATCATCCTTATAATGTTTCATGGCTTCTGAACAGACTTATATGTTGAGCATCTAGGTGCTGATAATGCTGTTGCAGCTGAGACATACACTGGTACATGTTATTAAATACATTATTAATAGGGGTGGATGCGGGAAAGGTGTTGAATGCAGAAGGGAAGGGAAAGGGGAATGGGAGCGTGTATGCTGTGCTCCAAAAGGGTGAAGTTGGTGGTGGGGGAATGGGAGATTGTGGACGTATGGGGGGAGGGAGAGGTGCGGAGGTGGGTGATATGTCCATGAGGTCAAAAGTGGATGCAGTTGTGGAGGTGATTGTGAACATGGGAACTGTGGGTGCGGTGATGGTGGTGAAAGTGTAAAGTGGTGTGTGTAGTTGTGAATATGAACTGCCAGGAAGTGTGATAAGGGGAACGGGGTTTTCTATGGCTGCAGTTAGAATTACAGTGTCAGTGGTAGTGTATACAAGTGAGGTGGTGATAGAGTGTGTGGGTTGTGTGGGTTGACTGACAGTCTGTGCTTCAGTATGGGTAGTGGACTCTGAGGCGGTGACAGTAGTGGTTACACTGGTAGTGGGAGGTGAAGTTGGTGCAGTTGGAGGTAGGGGTGGTAAAGGGGGTGATGGGGGTACACTGGATGTATGGGCTTCCTCAGTTTCCTGAATGATATGAGCTGTGCCCGTGGTTGTGGATGTGGTGCCCTGTGGTTCTGATACTAAGATATTCATTTGTTTTCCTGATCGAGGGGGGCGTCTGCCATATCGTCGCTCCGATCTTCTCGAGTGTGCAAGAGCTGTATGCACCGTCTCAGGTACCCCCAATGCATCAAAAATCATATCCAGGGTTGCTCGGTATTGCTCGTCCACACCTTCCTCTTCAAGGATTTGGTTCATGAGGGCTTTTCCTGCTGCCAGGGACAGTTTGTGCTGTTCTTGAACTCTCTTGATGGTATCATACAACTTTCTCAATTCCTTCGTATAAGCCGGGGCACCATACAGTTCCTGTAGAACTTCTTGTTCATATTCCTGCTCTTCTTCTTCTATTTGTCCTCCTCGTTCCTCCTCCTGCTCTTCTTCTTCTTCATCCTCCACTTCAACTACTCTTGGTTGGACTGGATGGGGTTGGTTTGTGACTCTCTGCTGGCCGCTTGCCTGTTCTGCCTCGACTTCCGCATTAACAGCCTCGATTATCCTGGCTACCTCCTCATCAGTTAGGTCTTCTAATGTGAATCCGTGAGGAAACTCTAGGTCAGTTGGTACATGTGGAAACACCAGATTCGGTCCATCAGTGCTGTGTCTTGGTAATCTGATAGTGAAGGGTTCTACACGCCTCGGAAGTCGTGGAGTTGTCTCAGGTGTCAGTGTCGCACCGCGGGCTTGTGCACAGGGCATCTGAACGGTGCCTCTCATTTTCTTTGATGGCGGCCCTGCGGTTGATAGTCTACATTGAAATTCCTGTACCCTGGTCCAAATTAATGCCCTTTGAACTGGCACATCATAAGCCAAACATCTATACACAATCCTGGTGAGGGCACATCATCCATACAATATCGACTTTTGCTTTTTATACCACTGTAGATGTGCCAAGTGGATTTGGTCGATAATCCAATGCGGCATGTTGATTGTCAAGTTAAAGGCATCTGCCAAATATAGACTGAACCATATCTTCTTGGGTGGCATGGTGAACCGCTCTTGAGCTGGGAACGCGAAATGTTGCATGACCATTCGTAAGTGGATGGCGATTGTGGGTGTCATTGCTACCATGTCTTTGAGCTTAGTCAGGTTCCTGTTTTTCATGTTATCCGGGACCATTGTCTCTTTTTCGGTGGGGATATGCATGCCTTTCATGTCGAGAGCTTCCCTCACCAAGTTGTTCGTCAATTTGAAACGCTTTAATTCATTACCTCTGGTCAGTGATGGTAGAACGAAGGTACTATATCCCTTTTTCTCTTTACTAGGGGTCAGAGTGCTAATCAAGTAGGAACATCGTAGAAAATCTGGCTTGGGTAACTGAGCCTTGAAATAGTCGTAGAGTCCAGCCTTCTTCCAGATGGGTTTTAGAACTTCATCATTTTGAAGCCTCTCAAATTCCCTGGTGAAAAAATGATATCTGCCCCATCGCCTGTTGAACTCTATCTCGACCTCCCACATGTAAGTGCCTTCACCCAGAGATCCGGCCACATCACTGAACCAATGTGCGTTTTTGCTGACCGGCATTGTGTGCCCCTGTGGAGGATTCTGAATTGGTATGGCGTGTAATGCCCTCAATGCCACAGGGCGTTCCTTCAATTCCTCTTCAATGGGAAGACTTTCAATGTCCACGATTTGGGGTTTGGTGCCTGCCTGGGAGCTAGTTCCTGCCTCGGCCATGGTGAAGAGACTGGTCACCGATTCTGTGTGAATAGACAAATGAATGTTAACATTGCAAAAGGACACCAAGCATTCATGCGTCCCCATTACAACATTAACATGATTTTAGTGAGAGGTTAGTAGGTCAATAAGTGCTTGGGGATCGTGTGTGTAGCTAGTGAATGGATATTCCTAAGAGCTAAATGGAAAGATGCGGTGTATGAGTGATGTAGTGAGTAAGTGGATATGAATTTACAAATGAGGGTCGGGGGGTTTAGTACACGTTTTGGGCTTCCAAACAAACTGATTTGCTGTTGGTCTTGATTTTGTGGAGACTCTGGAGGGCTTTTCAGGAGTGTCTACTTGGAAATGAGGCTTTTTAAGGACCCATTTACAAGTGATTCTGATTGTGCTCATGGACCAATGTGTGTCCGTGCGTGTTGTATAAGAAAGGGTATCAGATGTTCGAGTGAGTGAACCATGTTGTACAGGGTGTGGGCTCGATGTAACTATTTGAGCCCGCAAGCAAGCCTTAGGCACCCAAATTTGTCGTGATTGTGGGATGGCCTTCATCGACTTCTTGGGTACCCAAATAGACTTTACTTTCGTAGAAGAATTTCTGAAAGACTTCTTATTAGTGTCGTGTTGTTGATTATTAATAAGAAGTTTTGCCCGTGTGGTTGGCTTGATCGCAACAGGGGGTTCACCTTTCCGCACCCACACTTGTTTCAATGGCTGAGACATTCTGCTTCGCACGTTCTTGGGGTGTGTGCCTTGTCTAATTTCTTGAGTGCTTCATCTTCTAACTCAATTGTAATGCAATTTTGATTTACCCAGACCTGAAGGAGTCCACTTCGTAGGTTTAGGTTGACTACATGATCATAGATCCAGTCTTGACCCAAGACAAGAGGCTCCGTGAGGTCCTCATCTTGACACACTAGCACTTTAACTGTCATTAATTCGTCTTGAATGTAGAGAGGAAGTTCCACCTCGCCCATGCAAGGGGTTTCCACACCTCCCAATCCTATGAGATATGCTTCTATAGGATTGACAGTTAATTTCAACTTTTGACAGTAAGAAAATTTAACAGCACTAGTGGCTGCACCTAAGTCAATCAAGGCTCTTACAGTCCTTGCACCCTTTCCTTGTCCTATCTCTAAGGTTACAAAAGGTCGTCTATCAATTATTCTATGAGAACTTATCCCTGAGACTTCACACATTGCCATATGATAACCTGGGTCCGCATAGTCATCTACCCTGGCCGGATCTCTACCCAGTCTTCACAACCTCATCCTTCGAATGCGTTCCAATGCTTCCGCCTGTGCCTCTTCTCGAACTCGTTTTTCCTCTTCCTTGCGTTTTTTCGCAGTGTTGAGTTGATTTAGCATCTCCTCTATCAGGGGTTCTTGATATAACTTGACTCTGCATCCGCTTATATAGCTAGGGAGAACATCACCTTCCAGTGTAGCGAGTTGAACTGCTCCACTGGTTGAGATCCTATTTATGATCATAGGTCCATAACCTCTCTTTTCGAGCTTTCTTGCATGTTGTTTTAGGGTATACACCAAAAATAAGTCTCCGGCCTTCAAGCCTTTATCCTTAATATGGGCATCAAAGTATGCCTTCTGTCGTTTCTTAGCTGCATATATCCCCGCAGCCGCCCTCAACCTTGTTTCTCCTAGAGGCAGACTTGATACTCTCTACACTTGTCAAAGACTTGCCTGAGTTCTGGTATATGTGTCTGTTTAATGTTGGAATGAGCACAGAGATCATCAACATAGACCTCTAAATTCTTCCTTAGGAACTCTTTAAACACGTGACACATCAATCTTTGGAAGGTTGCAAGAGCATTGGTAAGCCCAAATGGCATTACTCGAAAGGCAAATATGCCCCATTCTGTGGCAAAAGCTATCTTATGCTGGTCTTCCAGAGGAATGGCTACCTGATTGTAGCCCGAAAATCCATCAAGGAAGTTGTAGACTTCCTTGCCTGCTACCCTTTCTAGTAGATGCTCGGTAATTGGAAGTGGATAGTTATCTCGAATTGTGGCTGCATTAACCTTCTTCAAGTTAATGCACACACGTAGCTTTCCATTCTTCTTGGGCACAACTACAATGGGGGATACCCACTCAGTGTGCTCAATTTCATAGATGAATCCAGCTTCCACCAGTCTATCTATCTCCTCTTTTATCTTGGCAGCATAATTATCATTATATGTGTATGGCTTCTGCTTAGAGGGTTTCGCATTTGAGGTCATGGGAATCGTGTGCGAGCATATGTCAGGGTCTACACCTTTCAGGTCCTTGTAGCTCCAAGCGAATACATCTCTGTATTCTCTTAGCAAGGCTATCAATTCGTGCTCTTCTTCTTCCGTCAGGTCATGCCCTATGTAGGTGCATCGCTCTTCTCCTTCTTCCATGGCTACAACTATTTTCTTGGTGGGTTCTTTGTTATCATAGGCCTCTCCTGACTGAGCCTCACGTTTAGGCATTCTCATCATGACTCTCCTGTCATCTATCTCATACTTTTTAAAATTTTTCGGGACCTCAAACAAAGATTCTTCCTCTTCTGGTGTGACTTCTCTCTTCTTTCTTTTCTTTCCCTGATCCTTAGGGGTCACTTGTGTGGCTAATCTCACATCATTAGTAAGCTCTTCGTGTCTCTGGGGTTGAAATTATACTTCATAGAAGTATTCTTCATCTGATACAAAAGGTGGGTCCATAATGATTGACTCTAGGTCGGAGTCACTTGCATCCTCAAATGCCTCAGGGCTAGGTTCGCACTCTTCTAAAACTGCATCTCCCATGATTGGCTCTATGGAGAAAACTGAAATGTCATAGCCATCCTCATCACAGTGTGGTGTCCATTGTTCCTCATTGATGGCTACATCCATTGTTGCTAATATTTTTGCCCAACCGTGAGGCTCAAATTCTTCGTCAGGAAATACTATCGGTACATAGGCTGGGTCTTGAACTGATCTATGGGTTTCCTTTGCACCTATCTCTCTGGCCTTTTCTCTCTTCTCTTCTTCCACTGCCACTTTATACATCCATAAGTGAGTGTCTTCATGCATCCATGAGGATCTTGATCCTATGGAGTGCACGGACTCCGTGTCATCCTTGGCTCTATGGATGGGATTCCATTGAATAGGCGGTACATCTCTATGAGAGTAATCTTTGAGGTTCACTTTGGTCGTAACACCTAAGTGTTGCAAGTACAAGGAATTGGTTCCCTAATCCTGTACTACTTGCAACTGACGCATGAATGGTCTTCCCAAAATCATCTCATAAGCATGGTTCTTGCTAAAATCACATATAGCAAATGTGTGCTCAAATTCTACACCACAAGTAGTGAGAGTTATTCCTTCAAGTAGTTTTAAAGGCCTCTCTATGTGACCATCAACCATTTGCAATTTCATCCTCGTGGGCCTGAGTGCTGGCTTGCCCCAACGCTTCCATAGGGAAGTGGTAGCAATTGCAACTCCTGCACCAAAGTCCAGAATTGCCTTGGTTGTGTATCCTTGATGGGTGATGGGAAGATAAGTGTTTCCTTCTTCACCTTCACTCATATCTGCTGTCTTGTCCAAAGGCATCTCTGGCACTGTGCGATGAGATCCTACCTCGGAACGAGGTTTTGCTATCTCTGGTACTTGTTTGGCTACATGTTTCCATAGTTCTGGCCTTACTTTGAGTAGCTCTTCTAAAGTGAGGTTACACTACACTTTAGTGTTTTTCACTACGTCTGTGTTCCTAGGTATGACCGAGTCTTTGTTTCTTACCATGACTGTGGGTGCTCTCATACAAGTGGACTTACCTTCCCATGGGCCTGTGAAGTGGGGTAATTCATGTAAAGAATTAGACTCAAAGTCTAATCTCTCTTGAGACTGAGTGCTCTCCTGCTCTTCATAAATGGATGGGATGTCTTGTGGGAATTGGTCGTGTGCATCATCCACAAGTTCAATGGGAGGAGGGACTTCACTTTCTTTAGCCCATTTGTCTTCTTGAATCTCTCGTAGGAATTCTGGTGTGAACCGATTCATAGAAGAAGATGTGTCTGGCTCCGTAGAGTTAGGCACATAGGCTTCCTGGGCAGGAAGGCTTGCCCTCATACTTGCCTTGCCCTTACTTGGAGGGGTGGGTTCCTTTTCTGATTGTGCAATTAACCTCTCTATTCTTTCTAACAGTCCTTCAAAGTGCAACTGTGTCTTAGCTGAGCTAGAGATGTTAAAGAGGCGGCTGGCTTCGAACATGGTTTGAGCCATTTCCACCATTTTGGCACAGATTTTGGTTCGTTCAAGCTCTAGTTCCGCTCTAGGGTAACATTTTTCATGATCAGTTATGTTTGGCCCTTCTTGGATTCTGGCTTGATATGCTTTGAGCATCATATTTAGGTCCTCAGGAGTGGGATCTGCTAGGACTGATCCTACTCTAGGGGGTGGTGGAGTAGCATGAGGCGGGTCGAAAGGTGGTGGGTCGGATGGAGATGGGAATGGTGGAGGTGGGGTAGTGTGAGAGGGAGTTTGAGATGTGAGTTCAACTATCTTGGCTCTGGTTTCTCTGAGACTTTCCTCAAGCTCACTCATTCTCTTAGCCCATTGCCTTTTCATTCTTTCTCTACTATCTCTCCAAGCTCTAGTCCGTTTCTTGGTCATGCTCTCTGTTTCACTAACATCTGAGCTCTTTTCCTGGCTTACCCCTTGGTTTTGCTGCAATGCCTGAGCTCTAGTGACTACCTGTACTGGTGCAGTGGATGTCACACTTCCTGTAGAGTCTACTACTAACCCAATAACATTGATAGGAGTAATTTTTGGCATATTATTGGGGTTTTTTGGTCAATCTCGTAAGAGATGCTCCTTTCCACAATCTTGGCAAAAGCCTTGAATTGTCACTGACTGGGGTTGTGTAGGTGGAGGTAAGGGGCAATCACGAATGAGGTGATCTCCCTGACATTTGTAGCATGGTCCTCTAGGGAATGGGGGTCTTACCTGCCTAGGTTGGGGTCTAGAGTTAGGGTTTGTGTACATTACATTTGTGTACTCTGGCTCCCAACTAGGTTCACTTGGTTCTTCACTGTAGTAGGACTCACCATGTTCAGGAGATTGCATGGAGTAAGCCTGAGGACTATCAATATGTGTAGAATCAAAGCTATGGTCACGAGGATCACTTTCTGAAAGCAATGGTGTTACTGGCACTATAGCTCTATTCAAATTCTCTTCTACAGCTGCATACTTTACCGGAATTACATTAGCTGGGGCAGGGGGTTGTTGTGCTAACACAGGTTGAGGCCTTTGTTGGTTTTGGTATTGTGGTTGGTAGGTTTGTTGAGGCCTAGCATACTGTTGTGGTGGGTACTGGTTCTGGTATCTTCCTTGTTGAGGGTATGGTTGTGGGTACGTCTGCCTAACTGCTTGCTTATTGTAGGGGCAATCTTGCGCGGTGTGATTGGTGTATCTCCGTTCTATGGTGCAGTACTGGCTACTAGGATTTACTTGGGGTTGAGCCATAATGGGACATACATTCACCATGTGGTCACCACCGCAAGTATAGCATCTCCTTACTAGGGCAAATCTTGGAATTTGTTTGTTAGAGACACCTAGTTTTTGAGCTACCTTTTCTGCGAGTTCCTCAATAGATGTAGATTGTGTGGAAGAAAAGCTAGAGGCACTATCTAAATCTTTATAGATTTTTGAAAGCTCCAGTTCCTCCCCTAGGTTATCCTCAATGTCAATGCACATGCGTACACACTCTTCTATGGTCCTAGGGTCCTTCAAGTACACATAGGATCGCAACTTTGTACTTAGCAATCCATCCAAGAATAAGGCCACTTGTTTGGCTGGTGTGGGCAACTCAGGACTAGGGCATCTCTCAAGATATTGCCTAAACCTTCTTCCTGCAAGTCTCACGGTCTCCTGAGGGGTCTGCTTGAAGCTATGTATCAATGAGGAAGTATTATGCCTTATGCCGCGTTTAGAGAATTCAGTGATGAAAGCCTCTAAGAGTTGGTCTTTGCTCCTCAACTGTCTCTCATTCAATGGTTGAAACCACGTAAGGGCTGTGTTCCTAAGGGTTAGACCAAAGGCATTATACTGCGTGAATAGGTCCTCAACTTGCTTAGCTTTTTCAAGACTTGCCTAAACTCAGCCACATGATCATATGGGTCTCCTGTGCCATCAAAGTAGTTCTTCATGGACTTAACTAGCTGAGTCGGTCTCAATGTTCTGGTGTGTTCCCTAGGCCTTGGAAGAGGGAAATCATCAACATTCCTTTGGTTCCTTGGGGCTCTAAGTCCCTCAGGTTCCGCTCTATTTGTTTCCGTTCTTGTTCTTTCTCTTCCCACTGGATTGGCAAAGCTTACCTCAGGTCTATCTCTATGTCTGTTTCTTTGAGCTCCAAGAGCTTGGGATGTTCCAGCTCCTGGGTGACCAAAGGACACATTCGATCTTGGTTGGGGGAAAATAAATTCACCTTTCCAAGTGTAAGCATGCCTATCATTTTCTGTAACCACAAAGATCCTCTCTGAAGCATGATCTAAGTAGGTCACTCTGCCTGGGCTATCAGGATCTTTGAACTCATATACCATGGTTGTTCCTACCTCATTTGGCTGATCAGATCTATACCTCCAAAAGGCTTCATCAGTCTCTCAGTTCAGGAGTAGATCTATGCTCTTATTGTCCTGGGGAACCCACTCTGGTGTGATAATCCTAGTGAGAACATATTTACCTCGGGGGGTTCTAGGTTCTACACCCATGTTTCCTTGCTCCAGGTCACCTAAGTCTGTTTCTGGGATCACATTTCCAAATTCATCTGTCCTATCTGGATGACTGGTGACTACATATATTGTCCCTTCTTTGTCCAAGTATGCTCCATTTTCGAACTTGATTGCTGGATGTTCTAGTCCAATGGATTCGTCAGGGTTTTTGATCTGGACCACATATCTTCCTAGGCCGTCCTCATAGATGCTAGCACTTAATTGGTTGGTCCTAAGGTATTCGAGTTGCATCTTGTAAGGGCCTTCTACCCTATGTAAATATGGCACTCCGGAGCTTCCTGTAGGTCTCTCCATACCGTGGGACATCTCTGACTCACTAGTTTCAGAGCTAGGGTAGTGCGAATAATGTCTCAACTGCTGGGCCCAAGACCTAGCAGTGTGATTAACACTAGCCTTTGAAGACCTAAGACTTTGTCTATCCCTCCCTAGATATCGTCCTGATCTAAGGTTCATATGCTTTATTGAGCAATCCCCAATTTTACCCAAGTACAACCTCGTTGCTGAGTTCTTTTGTATCAGTTACTTGATTCTTTTTAGTCGATTATCGTGTTTAGGATCTTGTCTGATACCACGTCGTCAGGAATACTTGAGTTAATTTCCGCTCTTGAAGTTGATCGTTCCACGTTAAGTCTTTTCCTTTAAAGTTATCAACCGCACAAAGATTATGTTGTTAGCTTGAACTTGAGTATTTAGGTAGTCTTCAACTTGATAAATGCCTATCGTCGCCCTGACTTACTTCTAGCACTATTCGTACTTAGCCTAAGCTAGGATTTGACAGAGGGAGTTGAGAGTATTCCAACCTCGCTTGCTGATCCCTTGCCCTTTGGTGCTCAAGAACCCGGTTCTCAAGCTTGCAATTCACCCTTGCTTTGGATGCCCTCAAGTGCTCTCAGTGGACCTGTAAAAGTCCCAAAGTTAGTTCAAGACTTCAATTCAAATGACAGACAGGTCACTTCCATGCATGTAATTCACAGACCAAATTTCCCTTTGCCTTTATGCAAAACAATCCCAAGGATCCTTCAGTTTTCCTACCCCGGGGTATGGTCAACTTCAAAATACCCTACCTAATAATCTTGATATTAATTTTACGGTAACCAGTGGAAGTTTTGGTTGTACTCCCCATGAGCTTTTCAACAAGACAAGAATCACAGCAAACGGATTTCGTATGAGGAAGTTATGACAGTTCAGTGTTTTGGGGTTAAAACAAGGCTCAAACAGGCTGACAAATCCTAGGATTTTTCTCAAAACACACTTGTAGGGACCTCACAAATCACTTATTGGTTGATAAGTATGCATAAAAATTACCCCAATAACTTGGAACAAAAAACCCCTAGAATTTGGCCGAAAAAGCATGTCAATCGCAATCGACAGGTCTGTCAATCGCGATTGACAGAGGTGTCCGTCGGGGCCTGTCAGTCGCGATCGACACTTCAGTCGTGATTGACAGTGTCAATCGCGATCGACAGAGTCGGTCGTGGGTCCTGTCAATCGCGATCGATGGTGCCAATCGCGACCGACACGTTTTCCGGGATTTTCGCCGTAATTTCAGTCGATCGGGGATGTGTCTATCGCGATGGACACGTGGCAACGTGAGAAATTCAGTCAATCGTCAAAATTTAGTTGGTCGCGATCGACGGTGTCAATCGCGATTGACAGAGGTGTCGGTCGTGGCTGTCGGTTGCGATCGACGGTGTCAATCACGATCGACAGGGTCAGTCGGTCGTCTCTATCGGTCGCGATCGACAGAATCTGTCGATCGTGGCTGTCGGTCGTGATCGACGGTGTCAATCGCGATTGACAGAAAAACACGGAATTTTTTAGTTTTTTCTAGTGATTTAGAATGTGCTCCTTGTGCATGTCATGGTGGTGCACTTTGTTTTACCAAAAGGCGAAATTTTTTGTCGATCGCGATCGATAGAGGTCTGCAACACAGAGACAGTTCCGAGTTCGTACCTGCGCAGCGTGCTGGAGGGGATGATAGAGCTGTACCTGCAAGATCACTCAGAAAACAGGCAAAAAGCAATGCACACAACTTGCTCTCTCGCTCTCTCTCACAAGTGACATGAGGGAAATGGAAGGAAGAAGGTGTTATGATCAAAAACTGAAAGTTTTCGCGATGGTGGAGATGGAGGTGGGAGGTGGTGAGGATGATGATGGTGATGATGATGATGAAGTAAGAAAGAGAAAAATAAAGAAGAGTAAAGAAATTACCTACAATGCAAACGTCTCAATTCTACGTCTTACCATCACACGCTCGTCCTCAGAGCTCGATCCCCGGCAACGGTGCCAAAATTTGGTGTAGGTCAGTGATGAGTAGCACCTCCTTTAATGTCAATCCGGGAAGACGTGAGGATGGTATGATGACCTCGAGCAAGTGAAGGCACAAGTGCGTGAGTGAGAAGCACACAAACATGCACACACATACACACACGCGCACACAAGGTAAGACAAAGAGAGAGAAGCAATGGAGCTCTTTAGATTACTTCCAAAATGCTCATACAAGTTCAATTCTATTACAAGCTAACCCCAAAAATGAGCTCTCTAGCTCTATTTATAGTTTTTGACTAGGTTTTGGTCGTGTCCAGACCTAGTGTCCGGCCTAGTTAAAAATTAGGTTCTGGGTCCCATTTGAAGGCTCAAATGGAGTCTAAAAATTATGAAAACTGGTAGGTAGCTACTTCTAATGCTCCTCAAGCTCAAGGACTCCTTGGCTTGCACAACATGGATGTACAAAAATATGAAATGGTATTTACAATGGCTTTTAGTGATGAAAATCACTATTTTTGTAGGGATTTCCTCTAATAGATTTGACATACACATCTTCGAGCTCCCTACTTGCTCCTTCTCCTTATGTGTCCACCTCTTTGATATGCTTTAGCTTCTTGAAAAAATAATGGCCTACTTGCCCGATCTTCTTTGACTACTCTGTCTGCTTGTACCTTCTCTTCGCTTTGACTCCCTTCGTAAGCTTCCTTGTCTTGTTAGTCCTTCAATTCCTTGACTACTGCTAACACTACATAAGCAGATGCAGAGTCAAGTTATATCAGGAACCTCTCACTGAGGAAATGCTCAATCGACTCAACACTGCCAAGAAACGTAAAGAAGAGAAAAAACAAGTTCGAGAAGAAGCACAGGCAGAAGCCTTGGAACGCATATGAAAAATGAAGATGAGAAGACAAGGACGAGATCAGCCAAGGACAGATGACTATGCGAACCCAGGATATCATATGGCTATGTGTGAAGTCTCAAGTGTAAGCCCCCATAGAATAGTTGACCGACGTGTTGGTGTAATTTGCAAGCCTACACATTTGGCTCAAAGGATGCATTAAAGTCTACACATATATGAAGAAGCATAGGAACATATGCTAGTGGTTAATTACCACTTTACCTCATTGTAAAAGTCAAATTGACTTAGAATCTTTTGTAATCACCTACCAAAGTGAGTTGTGGAAAAAGTAGTTCATTTGATTGAAGGAATATCTCCAAGCATTTAGGAGCTTGATCATAGCGAGCCAAAATTTGAATTTGAATTCAAATCTTTGTTCATTACATATAAAAAGTGAACATGAAAAGTCGCGGGTAGAGAGATCATTTTCCCGAGCCTCATTCTACTGATTTTGAGTGTGTGTGAGGACTATACTATAGCCTACACCTCTCTACACCATTAGGCAATGTTGTTCATGCCAATGGGATTGTATACAAGTGTTCATTAATAGATACATTTACATCATTCATCTCTGAGTTCTCTGTTAGTCTACTCAAAAGTCTGTCAACTTGTCAAGGGCATATCGCGGTCAATTCTTCACCAAATTCAGTGATTCAAAGCTTGTTGGATTCATCTCAAAGTCAGCTACATGCTGGAAAAGTTTGAAGTAATTCTAGTCAGCCATTTCAGAGAAATCTGCATCGAGGTGAACTCTGGTCATTTTTTGCTACAGTCCTAAAAAGTCGGGGGTATAGCTAAACTTGCTAAATTGATTTCTCTTAGCATAGTTTATCTTTGTACATCATTCCACTTGAAAATGGTAGCTTACTAAGATAATTAAATACCCCTAGAAGGAATTTTATCAATTTCTACTGTGCTGGTCACACTGAGTAAAACATCCAACAGGTGTTAAGACATAAATAGAAGGTTTTCTTGAGTTTGTGAACTTCAAAGTTATCTGTTTTGGTTCAATCATTACACACATCACTTCCAAAGTACATAGGCCATTTTTTGGTGTTATTGGAAAGCTAAGAAGGTCTACTTATCAAGTCTGAAGCAAACGAGGGCTGGTACAAAGCAAGAGTAGCAGTACCTACTCAGTCTCTTGGAGCATCCATCCATGTTTCCCAACAGTGGTATCAGAGCAATAGAGGTAAAATGGGAGATGGTTTTCCTTCATTTATTGATAAATTGGACAGGAACAACTATCAAGCTTGGTGTCTAAGGATGAAGACCTACTTACAAGGAAGGAATCTCTATGGATACATCTCAGGGGATGAGGAATTGCCCTCATTCAAAGCAAGAGGATTGCCAACCAAGGAAGAACAAGAAAAACTCAACACATGGTGTGCTAAGGATGCATTGGCAAGGTCATATTTACTCAACTCTATCTCTGACTTTCTTTTGCCACATATCAAAAATTGTAAGACATCCCAAGAAACTTGGGAAACCTTGTCATCATACTTTTCCTCCAATACAAGGGCGAGGAAAAATCAGTTGTGGATTGAATTCACAACACTAAGGAAGCAACCTAAGCAAGCTGTTTCAGAACTTGTGACCAAGATCAAAGATATTGCAGATCAGTTAGCAAGCATAGGAGAAGAAATTGAAGAAGAACAAATGGTAAGGCAAGTGATCAATGGAATCAAGGCTGATGACCAATGGGAAAGCTTCACCACTACAATGGATCTCTACATGGACATGCACACTCCAGATCTTACAACTCCCATGGGACAACTAGTTACACATGAAGCAAAGCTCACCAAAAATGGAGATACATCCAAAGGTAATAACTCTTCTGCCCTATACACTGATAAGAAGTCTAAGGATAAAGGCAAGAGCAAAAAAATGGAAGATGAAGGCTCTACCTCCCAAGCCAACTATGCAGGGAGAGATAGATCTTCAAGAGGAAGGGGTAGAGGAGGTAAGCAAGGTAGGGGGAGACCCTATAACTCATCACCATGCAACATTTGTGGTTTATCAAATCATACTACAGATGAGTGTTTCAGGAATTACAAAAATCAGAGAGGAAGAGGCTACCAAAGAGGTGGATACTCACAGTCAAGAGGAAGGTTCAACCATCACCAAGGCCACAACAACAATTACAACAACAATTACAATGGCAACTACCAAGGAGGATTAAAAACCAGAAAGGACTACAACATCTACACAGAGGAGTAGGATGACTCTCTTCTGATCATGAACATGACTTCAAAGTCAGGTACAAATGATGACCACCTATTCTACATTGACTCAAGGTGCTCAAATCATGTGGCCAGCAATGTGGCACTACTCTCTGATCTTGAGGGACCAAAAGGTAAACATCAAGTCCAAACAGGTGATGATACAAAGCATTCAGTAGTTAAAGTTATACAAAGCATTCAGTAGTTAAAGTTGGAAATGTCAAGACTTGAGATGGTAATCAGAATTTGTTGAGCAGGGTACTCTATGTACCAACCATTACCAAAAATTTGATGAGTGTTGGTCAGATTGTGGAGAAAGGTTTGCAGGTCAATATGGAGCATATGTGGAGGACCCAAGACATGGGTTCAAGAGGATTGCTAAAGGAGAAAAATCAGGTAGACTTTTCACTTTTGAGTTGGAAGATACAAAGAATATTGCACTATACAGTTATAAAGATCAAACACTTACATAGCTTGAGATTTGGCACAAAAGATTAGGCACATAGGAGAAAGAACCTTGAAACAAATGTGCAGGGACCAATGTGTGCTTGGGATACCTAATGTATCCAAAAAACATATGATTTACAAGTGTGGTGCTTGTTGATTTGGTAAGTCTCACAGGTTACCCTTCTCCAAGAAAGGATATATGCATGAAGACTACCTAGAGCTTGTACACACAGATGATTGGGAACCTAGCAAAGACCCCTCAGTCTCATGTTCAAGGTACTATGTGTCTTTCATTGATGATTATAGCAGATGGACTGTATTATACTTCATGAAGCACAAGGATGAGGTATTTAATTGTTTTAAGAAATATCTTGCATTAGTTGAAAACGAGACAGGAAGGATTTTGAAGAGGCTAAGGTCAGATGGAGGAGGTGAGTACTTCTCCAATGAATTTGAAGACTTCTTGCAGGACAGAGGCATCAAGAGAGAGATAACCACAACGTATTCTCTTGAACAGAATGGGGTAGCTGAGAGAAGAAATAGGTTAATTGTTGAGACAGCTAGATCTATGCTTAATGAGAAGAAGTTACCTAACTATCTATGGGCAGAGAGTGTTTCTACTGCCACTTACCTCATAAACAGGTTACCATCTAAGTCACTTGATGGTATGACACCCTATGAAGCATGGCATGGTAAGAGAACATCATTAGATCAATGCAAAATATTTGGATGTGTAGCATATGTGCACATTCCTTCTCAGATAAGAGGTAAGCTAGACCCAAAGGCTGAAAAATGCATTTTTATTGGGTATGATTTGAATAAAAAAGGTTACAGGTTTTATAATCCTACCAATAAGGGATTTATGGTAAGCAGAGATGTGATCTTTGATGAAAATGATTCTTGGTATGAGAATGAATGCAGGAAGGTTAAACTATCCTATGACTTGGAAGAAGAATTTCCAAAACTTGCAAAGGAGGAACCTACTCAGAATGAAGACTCAAGTTCAGATGATGAAGACACTATCAACGTTGAAGAATTCAAGGCATGGAAGTCCAAGGGCAAAATGAAGATGAAGAAGCTTGAAGACATACCTGAATCTTCAATTCAATCAATCAGAAGATCTCAAAGAGAAAGCAAGAAACCTATCAGATATGGGTATGATACATCTCTTATTACTAAACATTCAGTTTATCTTGCCAAAGATTTGTCAAATGAAGAACCAGGATCATATGAAGAAGCAATAACCAAATCAGAATGGAAAGAAGCTATGGATGAGGAGATTGAAGCACTGAAGGAGAGTGCCACATGGGAGTTAGTACCCAAGAAGGATTCTATGAAGGTAATAGAATCCAGATGGATCTATAAGTTGAAAAGAAATTCCGATGGAACAATTAATAGGTACAGAGCCAGATTGGTAGCCAAGGGTTTTGCACAAACCCAAGGCATTGACTATGAAGAGACATTTTCTCCTGTGGCCAAGATGCCAACAATCAGAGTGTTGGTAAGTGTGGCTGCATCAAAGAATTGGAACATGTACCAATTGGATGTCAATAATGCTTTCTTGAATGGATGGATTTCAAAAGAAGTTTATATGTCACAACCTCCTGGCTATGAGGACCCTAAGAAGGTAACTTATGTTTGCAAATTAAAAAAGGCATTATATGGATTGAAGCAAGCACCTAGGCATGGAATTACAAGTTAACTACATACCTCCAAGACCAAGGTTTTGTCATGAGCAAGGCTGATACTTCTTTGTTCATTAAGAGAAGTAATTCAGAGGTAATATATCTCTGTGTTTATGTTGATGATATCATCATTACAGGTAATGATGTCAATGGAATCAACTATATTAAAAGCCAGATGATGAAGGAGTTCAAGATCAATGATCTTGGTTTATTGAAGTATTTTCTAGGGCTTGAATTAGTTTACACTAATTCAGGGATATACATTACTCAGAAAAAGTATGTACAAGATATGTTGAAGAAGTTTCACTTGCAGGATGCTCAAGTAGCAAGCACTCCAATGGAGGTAAACCTAAAGCTAAGTGCCCATGAAGGTGATGAAGTCAAAGACATTACAGGTTATCAAAGTATGGTGGGTAGCTTGAACTATGCTACTCTTACAAGAATTGATATTGCATATGGTGTAAGTGTGCCAAGTCAATTTATGCACAAGCCAAGGATACCTCACTTAGAGGCTGCCAAGAGAATCTTGAAGTATCTCAAGGGTACACAGAACCATGGTTTGTATTTTCCTTACACTTCAGATATTGATATCAAAATTTATTCAGATGCAGATTGGGCAGGATGCAAGAATGATAGGAGGAGCACTTCTGGATATATTTCCTTTGCAGGTGACAAACCAATTTCATGGTCTTCAAAGAAGCAACCTACTGTTGCTTTGTCTTCCACAGAGGTAGAGTATAGAGGACTAGCTAATGCCACACAAGAAGGAATTTGGATTAAGCTTTTGTATACAGAATTGGGCTTATATACTAGGTCTCATATAATCTTTGGAGATAATACAAGTTCTCTTCACCTTGCAACCAATCCTATCTATCATGCTAGGACCAAACACATAGAGGTCCATTATCATTATGTGAGAGAGAAGTTGATAAGCAAGGACAGTTAACTTACCTATGTATCAACCCACATGCAATGTGCAGATTTGTTGACTAAAGCTTTGGATGGAACAAAACTTTGCAGGTTCAAATCCATGATTGGATTGCAGGATATACTTCAAGATTGATGATGAAGACTTAAGCCAAAATGTTTGGCTTGAGGGGGAGCTGTTGGTGTAATTTGCAAGCCTACACATTTGGCTCAAAGGATGCATTAAAGTCTACACATATATGAAGAAGCATAGGAACATATGCTAGTGGTTAATTACCACTTTACCTCATTGTAAAAGTCAAATTGACTTAGAATCTTTTGTAATCACCTACCAAAGTGAGTCGTGGAAAACGTAGTTCATTTGATTGAAGGAATATCTCCAAGCATTTAGGAGCTTGATCATAGGGAGCCAAAATTTGAATTTGAATTCAAATCTTTGTTCATTACATATAAAAAGTGAACATGAAAAGTCGCGGGTAGAGAGATCATTTTCCCAAGCCTCATTCTACTGATTTTGAGTGTGTGTGTGTGAGGACTATACTATAGCCTACACCTCTCTACACCGTTAGGCAATGTTGTTCATGCCAATGGGATTGTATACAAGTGTTCATTAATAGATACATTTACATCATTCATCTCTGAGTTCTCTGTTAGTCTACTCAAAAGTCTGTCAACTTGTCAAGGGCATATCTCGGTCAATTCTTCACCAAATTCAGTTATTCAAAGCTTGTTGGATTCAACTCAAATGCTGTCAAAGTTTGAAGTAATTCTATTTAGCCATTTCAGAGAAATCTGCGTCGAGGTGAACTCTGGTCATTTTCTGCTACAGTCCTAAAAAGTCGGGGGTATAGCTAAACTTGCTAAATTGATTTCTCTTAGCATAGTTTATCTTTTTACATCATTCCACTTGCAAATGGTAGCTTACTAAGCTAATTAAATACCCCTAGAAGGAATTTTACCAATTTCTACTGTGTTGGTCACACTGAGTAAAACATCCAACAGGTGTCAAGACATAAATAGAAGGTTTTCTTGAGTTTGTGAACTTCAAAGTTATCTGTTTTGGTTCAATCATTACACACATCACTTCCAAAGTAAATAGGCTATTTTTTGGTGTGATTGGAAAGCTAAGAAGGTCTACTTATCAATTCTGAAGCAAAAGAGGGCTGGTACAAAGCAGGAGTAGTAGTACCTACTCAGTCTCTTGGAGCATCCATCCATCTTTCCCAACACGACGCCCTTTTGTAACCTTGGAGATAGGACAAGGAAAGAGTGCAAGGACTGCACGGGCCTTGATTGACTCAGGTGCAGCCACTAGTGCCGTTAGATTCTCTTACTGTCAAGAATTGAAATTAAAAGTCAATCCTATAGAGGCATATCTCATAGGATTGGGAGGTGTGGAAACCCCTTGCATGGGCGAGGTGGAGCTTCCCCTCCACATTCAAGATGTCTTAATGACAGTGAAAGTACTAGTGTGTCACGATGAGGACCTCACTGAGCCTCTGGTCTTGGGTCAAGACTGGATCTATGACCATGTAGTCAACTTAAACCTAAGAAGTGGACTTTTCAGGTGTGGGTCAATGAGAAACGCATTACAACTGAGTTAGAAAATGAAGCACTCAAGGAATTAGGCAAGGCACACACTCCTGGTCCTTCCAAGAGTACACATGAAGTTGACAATGCTATTCTTGTCCAAAACTATGTGATGCAGAGGGATGATTGTCTCAACAAAGAAGTTGAGGGTACAACGGAACTCCCTTCTTTTCCAAAAGCCACAGGGATGCAGCAACCAAAGGTGGATCAAATGCAGAAGAAGCAGACGACTTGTGCTCGAGGCTCAAAGAAAATATGACGCACGGTGTCTCAACCACCAAAACAAGTGTGGGTACGGAAGAATGAGCATCCTATTGCGGTCTAGCCACAACAACTCGCTCAACTTCCTATTAGTGATCAACGACACGACACTAATAAAAAGTCCTCCAAAAATCCTTCTTCTATGAAAGTGAAATCTATCTGGGTGCCCAAGAAGTCAATGAAGGCTGGCCCACAATCAAGACAAATTTGGGTGCCTAAGGCTTGCTTGCAGGCTCAACTAGTCCCACACAAATCGCACCATGTACGACAGGGTTCACTCACTCAAAGAGCCGATGCCCACTCTCAGTCAATACACACAAACACATATTCACACATGAGCACGAGTGGAATCACTTGCAAATGGGCCCCTATACAACCTCATTTCCAAGTAGACACCCTCATAAAGCCCTCCAGAGTCTCCACAAAACCAAAACATAAAGTCATTCATTGTGTTTGGCAACCAAAAGCTTGTAATAAACCCCCCGATCCCATTTGTACATTCCTCTCCACCTACTAACTGCATCCGTTCACTTAGCTCATAGGATTAACAACACACACAATCATCGAGCACTCACCGATCGACTAACTCATCATTCACCTCATGTTAATGTTGTAATGGGGACAAAAATTGTTCTACCTTTTCCTTTACAATGTTAACGCATGCTTCTATATTCTCACAGAACTAGCAAGCAAGCTGTAACATGGCAGAAACCGGAGGCACCAGCTCCCAGGCAGGGTCTAGCGCCCAGATAGTGGACATCGAAACCCTCCTTCTGGAACCACAACTCACGGAGAGACCTCAAGAACTTAGAGCTGTGCATGTGCTTCCTATTCAGGACCCGCCTCAGGGGCACACTTCTCAAGTGGGGAAGCATGCACATTGGTTCAGTGATGTCGCAGGGCCATTGGGAGAGGGCACCTACTTTTGGGAGGCAGAACTTGAAATTAATGGCAAATGGGAAAGATACCATTTCTTCACCCGCGAATTTGAGCAGTATCAAAATGCAGAGGTAATGCGATCAGTATGGAACAAAGCGGGCTTGGATGGCTATTTCAGGGCACATTTACCTAAGCCAGATTTCCTATGCTGCTCCTATTTTATCAGTACCATCACACCATTCGCCTACCCAGACCAAGTGCAGAAGGACCCAATCTGGTGTTCCCTCCGATTCCATCGGACTTGGAGTTCCCACAAGGTTACACCCTAGCCGATTTGACAGATGAAGAAATTGCCCGCTTGATCAATGAGTCTAACTTGGAGACAGAAGCAGAGCAGACCCAAGGACCACAACCCACTACTACAACTTCAGCCCCGACCCAACCGGAAGTAGTAGAAGTAGAAGAGGATGATGAAGAGACAGAAGAAGAAGAAGCAAACGAGGAGTATGATCAAGAATATGAAGAACTTTCAGAACTAGCAAGTGCCTCAGCCTACTCGGCCCAAATAAAAAGATTGTATGAAACCATGAAGCGAGTCCAAGAACAGCACAAACTGTCGCTCGAAACAGGAAAGGTGCTCATGAGACAAATGTTAGCCGAGGAAGGTGTGGATGACATGTTTATTGAATCAATGAACCTGCATGCAGACACGGTAGGCTTAGATGAAGCCGTTCATGCAACCATGGCTTATATTCATCGATTTGAGAAACAAGTGCCTACCCGCCCCATGCGATCCAGCAAGCAAATTCACATCAATGTATCAGAACCAAGAGATAACACACAAACAGAAGAACATCAGGCGGAACCACTCTCACCACACACCTCACCTCTCACTACACAACTCACCTCACCACATGGCACTACCACTTTTCTGCCATTACCACATATGTCATGGGAATTCCTCTCTCTCCCGACATCCAATTCGGAGGAGCTACCATGCCCACTTTCACAACACTCTTCACAAACATCACATCCACCCCACCCACTGTCCCCATCTACACAGTTACACACACGCTCGACACAATGGAAACATCACCAGCCACAGCACCACTCCCTCCCCTCACGCAGCCTCAATCTCCCATACTCCCTCCACCCACCTCACCACTTGACTCCACACCATTCACGACTCCCTTTCCCTTCCCCATTCCCCCTGCATCCTCCCCTTTCCCTGCATTTTTTTAAGTAAATAATATGTTTTCAACATTACATCAGTGTGTGTACCAACTTCAGAGTGAGTATCAGGCTCTCAAAGACCATCATCGTCAACGGACTACAAATCACCAACAACTACAGAGACGGCTGATAACCATAGAAGATGAAAAGGCGGACCTCAATCAATGCTATACCACACTCGAGTAGGCCCATCAAACCCTCCTGGAGGCACCCCAACCATCACAAGTACCAGGTGTCAAACAACTCGAAGCTTTACTGGAAGTCTACCAAACAGATAATCTAAGAGTCCCGCGTAATTTGACTCTACTCAGAAAACCAACGACGATCAGTATGTGCCTTATTGTGTACTCCTGTCAGATTACAACGCAGAGATTCAACGACGATGTGGCAAGGCTCCAACCTTTGCCACACAATTTGGGCCCGATGATATCCCTGAGAGTGCTAAAAAAGGATCCATTCATCAACCCACCTGGAGGATCTGTCTTCTTGAGACCTATCCCGAGATGGTTCGTACTTGGACTAACATGCCACTCTTTATTAAATACAACCCTTGTTATGTTCCAGTCTTTCGAAGACGCACCTGGCTCGAATTTACCATTGCTGTAAAGAACATCAAAGGTTGTGCAAAGTGGTTAAATTATGTCTATCTAGCACCTCCACAAGGACCTCCCACTATTGCTTACATGATTTCTACAATCCGTCACTAGAGCATTCGACTACGGAACACACCTAATGTGATGGCACAAATGTGCATGAAAATCTTTGAATTAATGCTCATCACATTCAGGACATTCAAGAACATCAAGGACCCCCACTTTTCAGGAGTTGGCTTCACTGCAGGCAACCAAGATCTGGTATATGACATGAGCACTACCCCCTCAATAAAGGTAGTATATGCATGGCACGCAAGAATAAAGTACCTCCCAGCATGCTTCAAGCAGACCTTCGAGGAGATGTTCATCACAAGGTTCTGGGAATATCACTCAGAAATATTTGTACCCAAGCCCTCACATCTCCTCCAACTATTTGCTATGGAGAGGACCATCCACTCAGATCAATTATGGGTGCCCCATCCAGACGTCCCAGGTCTAGTGGATTGGGATCCATTGTTAACAGACCTAGCACGGGGGCTACGACTAGAAGAACACCACCTTGCTTCCAATGTGGTTCAATATTATGTCCAACGCACAGCTAGACAAGGGTCTGTCAGAGAAGATAGACGCGAGAGGGGGGGGGGTGTTGGCAGTAGCAGTCAAGGCACTGAAGGACTCACAAGACAAGGAAGCCAAAGAAGGGAGCCAGAGCGGAGAGAAGGCACAAGCAGACTAAGCAGTCAACGAAGATCTGGCAAGTAGGCCATTCAAATTTTTCCAAAACAACATCTTCATAATAGTGATTCTCATCACTACAAATCATTGTAAATACCATTTCACCTCTTTGTAACTCCCTTTTGTGCAAGTCGAGGAGTCCTCGAGCTTGAGGAGCATTAGAAGTAGCATCGTACCAATTTTCATAATTTTTAGACTTCGTTTGAGCCTCCAAATAGGCCCTAGAACCTAATTTTTAACTAGGCCGGACACTAGGTCTGGACAGGGCCAAAAGCTAGTGAAAAACTATAAATAGAGCTAGAGAGCTCATTTTTGAGGTTAGCTTGTAATAGAATTGAACTTGTATGAGCATCTTGAAAGTAATCTAAAAGAACTCCATTGTCTTTCTCTTTGTCTTGCTGTGTGTGCACGTGTGTGTGTGTATGTGTGTGCATGTTTTTGTGCTTCTCACTCACGCACTTGTGCCTTCACTTGCTCGAGGTCATCATACCATCCTCACGTCTTCCCGGATTGACATTAAAGGAGGTGCTACTCATCACTGAGCTACAGCTGGGTAATTCAAAACTGCATAATTAATTTCAAATGTCCGCATATGCGCATCGGGATCATCTTCTGGAAAACCTACAATTTTTGTGTACGTGACTCCGGCTGGTACCAGACACGGTGGAATAATCTGTTGCTGTTGCTGTTGTTGTTGTTGTTGCTGCTGTTGTTGTTGTTATTGTTGTTGTTGTTGCTGCCAACTACTCATGTTGCCTAAATTTTGGGGAAGTATTTCTTGATGTTCCTGGGCCTTATGGTCACTTTGCCCACTTTCGGGTCCTAAGATGTCTCTGAATCGATTACTTAGCTCAAAATCTAGCAGCCCTTTCTTAACTTTAGTGTCGAAATTGGCTAAACTTGCACCTAAAAATGGTGAATGCAGTAAATTCCTTCCAAACAATAGCGCACTATCACTGAAGATCACCGAATTATCACCAGAGATCACCGAATTGTCATTGGATAATACCAAACTGTCACCGACGGTCACCGAATTATCACCGAAAATCACCGAATCGTCAACGGGCAATGCTGAACTGTCACCGGGCGGCGCCGAAGTACAACAAAAAACTAACGTACTATCTTCAAAATGTATCAGACTATCGTCGTAAGCTATCGAACTGCTTCTGCACAGCAACAAACTGCCACCAGAATTTGGTTGTTCTTCACTTCTACCACCAAAGGGTGTTCCTAACGAACTCGGAATTACCCAAGGATGTTGATCACTTCGGTATTTGGGATAAGATTCACCGGAACGTGTTACCGGCATATATGAAGGAATTCTTCTCTGACCCTTAACCTTTTCTTCAACTGGCTACTCCATTTCCCACAGACGACGCCAGTGTTAAACTGTGTTTAATTGTTTATCTTACTGGGTTCTTGGGATGGTTAGGGGTCTGTAAAATAGAGGCCCTGTTTGTATTTTCCAAAATGTACAGATTCAATGTATACTACTACACTGACTTAGTGTTCAGAATTAAACTATCTATCAACTACTTATCTTTTTCGTGCATTACAACTTTCTTCACCACAATACGCATAAACACGCAACTTCATCACTTTACTACAATATCGCTTTAACTTAACACTTCAGCAGAGACTTAACTAATTACTAAACTTGATTAACGAATTTACAAAATAAGAACAAGATATCAACAATGCACCACACTCAAGTTCAGGTGCTTGCCCAGACTAACAGTCCGGCGTCGACCACCTTCTGTTTCACGCATGATCTTTTCATTAATAAAAAAGAGTTACAACGGTTGTGCTACGCCCTTTCGGTGTGCATGCGACTTTTCAAAATCACATTACAGAATATGTTAGTTCCATTCTGGCGGCTCACACTACAAAAGATTAACACATTAGTATGGAAATTAATCATGATCCCACTAAAGTGAGACAACAATCCCTTTCCATAACCGATGTGTAACCCGTGTAGCCAAGTGTTGTGAGGTGGTTTATGGAATGATTTTTTGCAAAACTAATGCAAGTCTCTAGACACCTACATTCTTTAGATAGTGCATACATTGCTTAATGAGATGTTATTACAAGTGATGTTGGGTTAGTGGAGATGAGTTTATACAAAGTTCAGTTGTGAGTGAATTATTACAAGGGAAGAGGTTGTTCAAGATGGGGTTAATGTTATACAATTGTTCATGAGAGGACATCTGGATACGTTTCGGTATCCATTTCCTAAGGGTTGGTGAGTGGGTGGTATGTTTTTGGTGAGGAACAAAAGATGATTTCGGATATTGTGGTGTCAATGGCTGAGGAGATTTCTGAGGGATATATGTTACATGGTTGGAGTGTTGAGTTATAATACACTATTTGGGTACCTATATCTACGTGGGTGTGGGTCGATTCGTAAGGTACTTCTTGGTGATCCAAATCTGTCCACTGTTCATACTTGTAGAAGGAGGTCGAGGAGATGTTGAATACTGACTCTGTTTTTGCCTTAACGTCTTCTTATCATTGTCTGCGTTGTTGAAATATGTTGGTGCTTTCTGTCCTTTTGGTGCCCATACTTGTCTTGTGCCACTTGTTTTGTGATGCTGATAATGCTGAATTCTTTGCCTCGTCTGGTAGGGTATTTGGTTTGGGTTCCTTATTCATTGGTGACTCCTTGGTGGATGAGGTTAAGAGGTCGTATGGACACTCTGCTTTGGAAAAGAAGGGAGGTCCAACACTTGCGAAACCTGCCCATTAGGAAGTGCTTCGTTTTGTACCTTAAATCTAGGCCAGTCCATAGTAAGTGTGGAAGGATGGGCACTGCAGGGTGTTGTGCCCATGTGGCTGTTGACGCAGTCCACCTGACCGCTGATGCAACCCACATGACCACCAATGGTCCCCATTTGTCCCATCGATTGGGTGGTGACTCCTTCTAATTTGCAGGAAGACCAGGGGAAAATCTGCTGAGGTTCTTCTGAATAACAACTGTCCATCGCCAAGCCCACGTGGGTTGGGGTAGACATAGCGTGACTTATCTGGTCAAAGATCTTTCGGTCCTCTGTCGCATGCGTTTCATATGGTCTAGGGTTACATACCTCAAGCAGAGTGCACTTAGGGAAGTCAAATAGTATCACTCATTGTTGATCTAAGGTTCCAATCTGCAAGGAGCCTTGTCTAAGATTTAGGTCCACTGAGTGATCGTATAGCGACTCTTGGCCAAGGATTAGGGGTTCTATCAGGTCCTCATCATGGCACACTAGTAGCTTTGCTGTCATGTTCACATCATGTATGAGGATAGGAAGGTCCACCTCACCCATGCAAGGGGTTTCCATGCCTCCTAGCCCTATGAGGTATGCCTCAATTGGCCACATTTCTATTCCTGAGTCCTTATAGTGGGACCATCTAATCACACTGGTCGCAGCACCTGAATCAATTAAAGCCCTGAGGTTTTGGCAAGGGTTTTTGTGCTCTAGCCTGACTGTAATGAATGGTCTCCTATCTACTATGCTAGGATGAGTGGTTGACTTTGCTTCACACATGGCCATGGGGTATTTGGTTGTTTTTTCCAGATGGTCATAATTTTCTCTCCCTAGTCCTTGTCTTCTTAACTTCATGTGCTTAATGCGTTCTATAGCTTCTGCGTGAGCTTCTACACGTATTCTTTTTTCTTCCTCCTTACACTTCTTTCCCAACGTGAGTCGTCTAAGCATATCCTCAGTAAGAGGTTCCTGATATAACTTGACTCTACAACCACTAATGTAATTAGGCATTATGTCTCCTTCTAAGGTGGCTAATTGTACAACTCCACTAGTTGAGAGTCGGTTAATGATCATAGGTCCATAACCTCGCTTTTCTAATTTTTGTGCATGTTGTTTCAGCGTATATACTAGGACTAAATCTCCTTCTTTTAAGCCTTTATCTAGGACTCATGTAAGTTGGTTTCCCTTGGACATCTAGGTAGTTGAACTCATAGACTAAGAACTCTTGCTTAGGATGAGGCTTGTCTGATTTGAACTTCCTTTTGAACTTCCAGAAGGCTTCTTGAGTAGGAGCATTAACATATAGTTCTATGGAATTATTGTTTTGGGGTATCTTCATATTAGCTATAATTTTGGTAAGCATCAAATTCTTTGTAAGAGTGGGGGGATCTCCATTTGATCTTATTCATATGAATCTTAAACTTTTTACTCTAGGAGAATGTTTCCACACTCAGGGTGACTAGTAACTATGTACATAGTTCCCTTCTTATCTATGTATGATCCATTCTCAAACTTGACTACTCAATGATCTATGCCATAAGGATTCTTTGGGTTCTTCAATTGTACCGCTGACCTTCTCAAATCATCCACTTAGATGTGAGCACCTAATCCGTTGGTCTCGTATAGTTCTTCATGTCTCTCTAGGTGTGTAGCCCTATTGATATGAGTTGATCTTTCCATACTATAAGAGTTGTCCGATTCACCGATCTCCTGACTATTACTCGACTGAGGATTATCTAATTGCTTAGACCAAGACCTAGCTGCATGGTTGACACTAGTTTCAAGAGACCGTAGGCTTTGTTGATCCACCTTGCCTATGTACTTTCCTGATCTAAGGTTCATGAATTAGCTCCATTCCCTTTATTACCCCTTTTTTATTCACTTTTTAGTATGTGCTCACTTATCAATTTACTTGTTAATCTATTTCCTTTGTTATTTCTTATCTTGATGCACAATTGTTAGGGATAATTTGTGTTGTTTCACTTGATCATGGGTTATTACTTTTGGTTATTTGCTCCTTATTGTCATTGCGGTTACAATTACTTTAGGTCTTGCACTTGAGTTCCTTAGGTGTTTTGGACTTGAGGTTCACCCTATGTACTAGTACTAGCACTAATTGTTACCGTTAGTGTCCATGGGAAAGGCCAAATGGCCACTGGACACTTCTTTGTATATGTTCTTTAATAAAACATATAGTGGTCTGGTCAATCATAGACATTAAGTTTGACTGCATTTGAAGTAAATCAGTTTAGAATTAAAGCTTGAAGGAAATGCAAAGCTTTCTGTAAAGTGAATTTTCGAAGTTCACTAAAATAGTAGTAAAGTTTTCAGGTTGCAAAGCTACTGATGATTATAGAGGTGTTCTAACATCACTTTAGCTTAGTTCTAGTTGAGGCGTAGCAATTTCCCGCAATCTTGTTAGTGAACAAGCTTTTGCCGCAACATCACATAACCTCAACAGAGATCAGCTTGGCATATTAGCCCATGCAAGAGAACATTGCAGACCTTTTCACGAAGGCTCTGCCTAGGGAGAAGTTTGAAGCTTTCCGCAAAGCTTTGGGCTTACTTCCTTTTGTGGAGTGATTTCCACATAGCTTGGCACTTCCTTATACATGAGTGCCAGCTCCTTGTTCACCGCATCACTCCTAGGGGGGATTTATTGATATATTTAGGTAGTGATGTGTGTGAACACACTAGGATGCTGGGCACTTTTTTCCCTCTTTAGGAGGTTTTTTTCCCCCAGCTTGTATATATGCCTATTGCCCTAATGGGCTACTTATCTTTGTACATTCTCTAGTAATACATTCAGTATTGTGTGTTGTACTCCAAGCTTCTTCTTCTTCCTTGTGTTGTTCGCGTGCTTCCACAGAAGTCTAACTCCAATAGTTCATGATCTCTCAAATGGAGATGTGATTATTACTTCTGGCATTTTATGTCGTGGGCTGTATAAGCTCATAGACTATGAAAGATCTGTAAATGATTTGGCATGTGCTGTAAATTATTCTCAGGCTATGTCAGTAAATGATTCTCAGGCTATGTGCAAAAATCTGAAATGGTATCCTCTTTGGCCAAACTTGAGGCACCCAAAAAACATGTTTGTGAAGGCTGTATTTTGGGCAAAATGCAGCGTTTTTCCTTTCCAAAAGATGGTTGAGTTCAGACTACTCAGAAATTGCAGCTTGTACATAGTGATGTCTGTGGTCCTATGCAGACACCTTCTTTTCAAAATTATCATTACTTCATGAATTTCATCGATGATTTTTCCTGGCATGCATGGGTATATCCATTGAAGGCAAAGTCTGAAGTGTTCATGTGCTTCAAATAGTTTTTGAAATTTGCTGAAAATCTATTAGCATGTAAAATAGGCACCCTCTGTTCTGATCGAGGGGGGGAATATACGTCTTCTGATTTTAATGCATTTCTAGTTGAACAAGGGATAAAACACCAGTGTATAGTATCGTATACACTTCAACAGAATGGAGTTGCTGAATGAAAGAACAGGTCACTTATGGAGATGGCGAGGTGTATGGTTAAGAGTTAGGCTTTACCACATAGTTTCTGGCTTGATGCTATCATGTGTGCAGCATATGTACATAAGAGGTGTCCCACTAAAGCACTGCAGTCTATCACTCCATGTGAGGCTTGGCATGATCACAAGCCATCTGTTGCTCATCTGCATGTTTTTGGTTGTTTGGCATATGCATTAATGCTTGAACAACATCACAGAAAATTGGATGATAAAGCAGTAAAATGTATTTTTGTTGGGTACAGTTCTGAAAGTAAAGGTATCGTCTGTATCATCCACAGACTAAACACATTATGGTTAGCCGTGATGTTGTTTTTGTGGAAGAGGCTATTCAGCCATTGCTTTCATGTACTAAGGAGACATCTGTTAGCTCCAAAGACATGTATGATACTTTGCTGCCTCTTTTTACAGGTGGACAGTCTAGTGCTGGTCCTAATGAGGCAACTTTTAAGCCTTTGCAGGTTTCATGTGATGATGCAGATCATTCCATTTCTGATGCAGATTTACATGATGCACTTATTGATGAGAGAGCTGATATTAAGAAGGCAAGAACTATGCCAAAATGGCTGGTGTAGACCTTACGACAACAAATTAGATGCACCTCTGTCATATCGTACTCGATCAGGCTCTCATAGTGCCTTTTTTGCATCAGATTGCTATACTATGGCTGCATCTAGTCTCTGTGATAAGACTTAGCCTGTTTCGTTTGATGAAGCACAAAATTCAAAAAATTGGATGGCTGCTATGCAATCTGAATATGATGCAATAATGAGAATGGTACTTGGTCTTTATGTGACTTGCCTCTTTGCAAGAAGACCATTGGCACTAAGTGGGTATACAAGCTGAAGCATAAAGCTGATGGTACAGTTGATAGGTATAAGGCTAGGATTGTTGCAAAGGGTTATGCACAGGAAAGAGGCATTGATTTTGATGAAACCTTTGCACCTACATGCCGTATTACTACTGTTCGGAGCATATGTGCACTTGCATCCCATCATGGTTGGAATGTATATCACTTGGACATTAAAACTGCATTTCTGAATGGTGACTTGCATGAAGAAATGTATGTTTTTTAGCCTCGTGGCTTTGTGCAGAAAGGGCATGAAAACTAGGTGTGCAGGTTAAAGAAGGCATTATATGGTTTAAAGCAAGCACCGCGTGCTTGGTATGAGAAGATACATGCCTATCTGGTTGCACATGGTTTTGCAAACAGTCCAACTGAAAGGACCTTATATGTTAAGCATGCTAATGATGTGCTTCTGATCATTATTGTCTATGTCGACGACATGCTGCTCACTAATACTATTGAGAAGCATATTGCTGATTTTAAGGCTGATTTGCATGCCTCATTTGAGATGTCTCATTTGGGGCATTTGCATCACTATTTGGGCATTCAGTTTATGCAAGTTGATGGTGGAATGGCTTTGTGTCAAACGAAATATATTGACACATTATTGCAGCGTTTTGGCCTTGAAGATTATAAGCCTATTGCCACTCCTATGGGGATAGGTGTACGATTGAGTCTTGATGATGCTGGAGATGCATTTGACGTTGTTCTCTATCAGCAGGCTGTTGGATGCTTGATTTACTTATGCATTACTCGGCCAGATATTCAGTTTGCTATCTCACAGATGAGCAGGTTTATGCATTGCCCAAGAGTCAAGCATTGGCAAGCGGTTAAGCGCATCTTTCACTACTTGAGTGGTACTCGGCTCCTTGGATTGATTTATCGCAAGGGGGGATAACTACCGCTAGATTTGCATGCTTTTTTTTACTCCGATTGGGCTGGTTGCTATGACACTCATGTGTCCACTAGTGCCTTTTGCTTCATGCTTGGTAGCTCATGTATATCTTGTTTGAGCAAGAAACAACCTACTATGGCCACTTCCAGTTGTAAGTCTGAGTATAGGGCAGCTTTCACAGCTACTGTTGAGTGTGTGTGGCTCAGACGCCTTATGGCTGATTTGGGTGTTGGTCACTCTTCTACCACCACCATCTTCACTGACAGTCAGAGCGCATTGGCAGCTGTGAGGAACCCTGTGTTCCATGCTCGCATTAAGAACATTGAGGTGCATTATCACTATGTCAGGGAGAGGTTCTCTGCTGGGGAGATGAGCTTGGCATATGTGCCCATGCAGGGGAACATTGCAAACCTTTTCATGAAGGCTCTGCCTAGGGAGAACTTTGAAGCTTTCCACAAAGCTTTGCTTACTTCCTTTTGTGGAGTGATTTCCACATAGCTGCTTGGCACTTTGTTGAGGGTTCTACGGTCCAAATTTCCCTGCCTTCAACACACTTCCTTATACATGAGTGCCAGCTCCTTGTTCACCGCATCACTCCCAAGGGGGATTTGTTGATATATTTAGATAGTGGTGTGTGTGAACACACTAGGACCGCCGGGGCACTTTTTTCCCTCTTTAGGAGGTTTTTTTCCCCCGGCTTGTATATACGCTTATTGCCCTAATGGGCTACTTATCTTTGTACATTCTCTAGTAATATATTCAGTATTGTGTGTTGTGCTCCAAGCTTCTTCTCCTTCCTTGTGTTGTTTGCGTGCTTCCGCAGACGACTATCTCCAACATATTGAAGAAGAAGAAGAAGAAGAAGAAGACAATAAATAGACACTTTGTTCTCATTGGAAACTATATTCATAAATTGATTAATAACTACAAACAAGATTTGAAACATATTTAGGAAGACAGTGATTTGAAAAAAAAACTCAAAAACGGATTTTTTGATTATTAGTTCTAACACTACTAGAAAGGAGAAATATGTCAAAACATGCCAAAAAGTTACTTACTGAATCTTCAATTTCATGGACAAGAGCAGAAATATAAAAAAAAAAATTAAAGATAGAGATCAATATTCATACTTGGATTTCTATACCATTTATCTAACCTTGTGCAATTCTATCCTAGACAAGCCAACCAAATGGGTCACTAGCAATGGTTTGGATAAACACACATTTATAACCACTTTGGAGAAAACATTACCAACATGAATATGAACAAATTTTAGAAATCTTTTACCAAGAATAAGATCATGATGGAAATCAAGACAAATCCTCATTCCATCATATCAGAAAATTTATCAAAATTGAATTAAAGGATACAAGAAAAATTATTGGCCTCATCAGCATGCTACATACCTTCCCAAAAGGAGATAATAGCATCAAGAATAAATCTTCCTTTTAGGAGACCTTCACATTAAGTATAATTTTGGACATGAAGGGATTTATTTGCCCTATCTGGGGAGGAAGCATATAACTTGAAGATAGAACAAAAATATATGATTAGCCTCCAATTGTTCTATATCATTTTTGGGACATTCTTATGCATGCACTTAATAACGTACATATTCACTTTGACAAGAAGAGCACCTAATTTAAAAGCTTCTTCCCACAATGAGAGGAGATATGGCATTATAAAGTCTTCAAGCTCAACATAGTATTCATTAGGCATGCCATCAATACTGAGGGACTTACCAGTTTGGGGCTTGCTGGTGGTTTCTTTGACCTCACCAATAGTGAGAGGTGGTCGAGGAACATAGTCTTTTAGGGAGCATAGTTTTTTCCTTTTAGGAGCAATATGAGCATGTGCCATTTTGACATCCTCCTCTTGACTTAGGATAACTAGAGAAAACTTTGAAAAAGCTCTTGGGCAACAAGGTGAAGTCTTTTGAACATCAACACCCCCACAACCATATTTTCTCTTGGGAGGTTGAATACAATCCTTGTATCCCTTCTTTTTCAGTAGACTAAAAATGATGTTTTTTATTAGCTCTATTTGTCATTTCATACCAAGAGTTCCTTGTTTAGACAAGGGCACTACTCCACTAAGCTATTTAGTGGGACTTCAGTGACTTTAAGACTTTTTTCTACTCTAGGCATCTTATTCAAAATCATCATCCTTTTTTGAGATCTTATGTTATGTTTGATATAAGAGACTTGTAGTAAAGAAAACACTTTCAAATCTCCTCAACACTCGTGATCCAAGCTTAGGAGGTAAATCTTTGAGAAAAGAAAAGAAAATATGGCATAATTTTCTCTAACACTATTGATTTTGATAGGATTGATATCAATATAAGGCAAACAAACCTTGTGGTTGTATTGATTTTCACATAAATTAAAAAAAAAGTATCTTGTGATTAGACATCAGCAAAGAGCTATCAACTCTATAGTTTATTTGTCATAAGGTATGAAAAAAAACCAATAGACATATGCACTCTATGAAGCTTAGTAGACCAAGTGAAACGAGTTTTCAGAAAAACATCAATCGAATCAATTTTTTTTACCACCTAAAAATAACATTTTTTCTCCATAGCAATATTATTTTTCGATTCACAATTGATTCTATCACGGACCTTTTCCAAGATGTTATAATTACCAACTAGATAATTGGAGCTAAAAATATCAGAGAGCTCATTCTAATCATTAAGGGAAAAAATGAACCCTGCATGGGCCTTTTAGATTAAATAGTGATCAGTGATTGACCAATCAGAAGAAGGTGGTGGCCACAGTCTATACCCTATAAAATACCAGGCTGGAGGGAGAGAGGGGACAAGTTTCCCCCCTATTTAATGAGTTTCCTCTGGAGAGAGAAGGAATCTCATAACTAGGCTGGGCCCAAAAATTCAAATTTTTTAAAAAGTTTAAAAGCTCATCATAACACTTGACAATGGACCCCCCATTACTTTTTAGGGTCAAAAGTTCTCTTTTTGACCACAAATTTGAAATCCGTGCATGATTTGAGCTCGAAAAAATGACTTTTTTAAAAAATACTAAGAAAAGAGGTGTTTCCCTCCTAGACCTCATAGTTCCACACTAGGTCCCAAAAGGACATCTTTTTTCCAGTAGTTTCTCTCTCTAGCAAACCATTGAAGCTCTTGTGTCTATATTCCAAGCTATCAGCTTCTCCTGTATTGAACTATTACTGTAGATTGAAGACCTTGAACTTCAATGGCAACATCTAAAGGCTATAGGCAACCAAAGGATGAAGTTCTCACATTAAGGTTTCATAATATCAAAGCTACAAATGGACAGTACATGCCACATGAGTACTCCAAAAGTGGTGGGTGTACATGCAACCCTCTAGATATGGACCTCATCAAGTTAGAAATCTTGGAAACTTGGGTCTTCATTATGACCACAAAGGCAATGGGATGGTTGCTATTGCAGAACATGTCTTGCAATGGCAACTATGACACTCGAAAACTCTACTAGAATGAGATATTCTATCAATTGTAAGTACTACTCTACAATATTGCATGGTTTCTAGTGTTGAATATATATTTTACCTATTTAGATATGCTTTTATTTGTTACACACATATTTCCTTCTACTTTCGTGGATGAACAACCACTTCATACCCTTATAGGTGCTTTCAAAGAATTGCATGAAGATATGAGCATTTATGTGAAATTTTGAGTTGTTGATGGCATTTAATATGTTTTTGACCCATCTACATGTGTTTCTTTTTTGTGGTTTGGCTACATTTCTTTCTATGTAGTTAGAAGAACAACCATTCCATAGCCTTATAAGTACATTCTGAACATTGCATGAAATTTTGATAGCATTAGTCATTCCATAGCATTAATAATTTCTTCATGATGGATTTTTCTTTCTGTTTATGTAGATTGCAATAATTTTTTAGGTGAAGATATCCAACTCAGGACTAACAAGATTTTCTAGGAGAAAATATATTTTTGATAATCTGTTTGAATATAAGCTATATTGACAAGGGCATAAGGTTAAGAATCTACAAGTGATGATTTTCTTTTTCTCTCTGAAACAGGTTTAACTTCAAAAAAATGAGAGAAATAGAAGAAATTTGAAGGGAATTTCAAAGGAGGTTGATTAGCCTGATGTGGCTTTCATGCAAGATCCACTCTCTTTTAGCTTGTTCTTCTAGAAGATAAACAACCTCCACTCTTTGAATGGTGGATTTCTCCCAAATTTCTTATTCTTCTACCCAGGAGATCTACAAATTTCTCAATGGATTGGTCTTTGGAAGAGCAGTTGGAGTTAATAACACATCTTTCCTTCTAAATTTTCTAGAGGTCTTTGCTTTTGGTTGCATTCAAGAGCATCACCAAGTATGTCTTGTTTCTAGCTAACCGGTTCAATTTTGGCTTTTATATAGAGTATATTCAAGTTCACATTAATTGACATTTTATTGGTTAATTTTCTCAATAGATGATCATTTATGAAGTTTGAAATTACAAAGGAAGGTCATTCATGTTAGATATACTCAATACTTATTCTTGAAGTACCACAAATGATCCATGGTGCTCTAAGTTATAAGGCCCCCATTATGAGGAGAAACCACTTTGAGAGTACAAACATCCATAGAACCTTAACTTCTAAGCTAGATGAGTTTTATATGTGAACATTTATGGTAATAGATGGTCTTTTTGATTGATGCCATGAGGTGAGTGGGGCATAAAATTTTTGCCAATTTGAATGCCATTCAAGGTGAAAATATAGACCCTCTGGTGCCCTGTAATGTCCACATAGAACCTTAATGGGAGGAGTTCAAAGGGGGATTTCCACCTTATGTGGGGTACAAAGGCACAAAAAGACTTCTAGACATGAGGATATTATCATATATTATATTTTGCAAACTATTTTATCTCATGTGACTATGTTTGTTTATATTGGCTCCCATTGTAGAAGTTATATATGCATGGATCACTGTAGAGTAAGTGACTAGTTAGAAATAAGTTCCATGGCTCTAAAACTCTAAATAATAAAGTTTCATATCCACTAAAAATAACCTTGCATGGCCTCAAAAGTATCAAAAAAGAGGAGCCATAGAAACATGGGATAGGCCTCTGCAAAATTTTTGTAGAGGTCTATTGAGTGTTTCTATGGATTACCTTTTTTGGTGCTTTTGAGGCCATGCAAGTTTATTTCTAGTGGATATGAAACTTTATTATTACAAATTTAAGGTCCATGAAATGCATTATGTGCTCAACTCAATTTACCAATGGAAAAATGAGTTTATAACCATAAATGTTTTTCTTTGCACACATAGCATGTTGAATTGAGTGCATAAGATTGTGAACATATGATATAGATCAATGTGGCGTTGAGCATGTGTAAGAAAGGTTATGAAAAAGTATATTACTGATGAGATAATTTCACATTACAAAACATCTCTTCAAGAGGAATGATCACATAGTCATATATGGTCCTATCTAGTTTCTTGGGTTGTATAGTTCATCAACTTCCCTAAAATTTGCAAGACGTAATAGTTATTTCTACCATTGATGACCTTGCATGACCTCAAAGCACCAAAAAAGGGGTAGCCATAGAAACGTGGGATAGGCCTCTGCAAAACTTTTGCAGAGGCCTATCCCGCATTTCTGTGGCTGCCCTTTTTTTGTGCTTTTTGAGGTTATCAAGGCTCTAGATGTTAGAATTAGGCAAATAGACAGTCGATGTTAGGGTTTTTGCATGTTCGCGACATGATTGTAGCATCAATTTCTCCAAAGTCTAAACCAATCACGAGAACATGATGGTAGCATCAATTTCTCCAAAGTCTAAACCAATCATGAGATATAAACATTTTCATAGAATTTAAGGTTTTAGGATGGTTTTTGTTGTGTTTATGACATCACCTCCCTCTCAAAGCAATAAGTTCCACGAGAAGTAGCTATGTAACTGTGAGATTTTTTGGAAATTGAATCTTCATAGTTATTGGTCTTTTTAGAGTTCTTTATATGTTGTACTCAAACACGATGATGATGGATATCTGTTGGAGATAGACGTCTGCGGAAGCACGCGAACAACACAAGGAAGAAGAAGAAGCTTGGAGCACAAACACACAATACTGAATGTATTACTTGAGAATGTACAAAGATAAGTAGCCCATTAGGGCAATAGGCGTATATACAAGCCAGGGGGAAAAAAACCTCCTAAAGAGGGAAAAAAGTGCCTCGGTGGTCCTAGAGTGTTCACACACATCACTACCTAAATATATCAACAAATCCCCCCTAGGAGTGATGCGGTGAACAAGTAGCTGGCACTCATGTATAAGGAAGTGCCAAGCTATGTGGAAGTCACTCCACAAAAGGAAGTAAGCCCAAAGCTTTGCGGAAAGCTTCCAACTTCTCCCTAGGCAGAGCCTTCGTGAAAAGATCTGCAATGTTCTCCTGCGTGGGCACATGTGCCAAGCTGATCTCCCCAACAGAGAACCTCTCCCTGACATAGTGATAATGCACCTCAATGTGCTTAGTGCGAGCATGGAACACAGGGTTCCTCGCAACTGCCAATGCGCTCTGACTATCAGTGAAGATGGTGGTGGTAGAAGACTGGCCAACACCCAAATCAGCCATAAGGCGTCTGAGCCACACACTCAACAGTCGTTGTGAAAGCTGCCCTATACTCAGCCTCACAACTGGAAGTGGCCATAGTAGGCTGCTTCTTGATCAACCAAGATATACATGAGCTACCAAGCATGAAGCAAAAACCACTGGTGGACACACGAGTGTCATAGCAAACAGTCCAATCTGAGTCAGAAAAAGCATGCAAATCTGGCGGTAGTGATCCCCCCTTGGGATAAAACAACCCAAGTAGCCGAGTACCACTCAAGTAGCGAAAGATGCGCTTAATTGCCTGCCAATGCTTGACTCCTGGGCAATGCATAAATCTTCTCATCTGTGAGACAGCAAACTGAATATCTAGCCGAGTAATGCATAAGTAAATCAAGCATCCAACAGCCTGCTGATAGAGAACAACATCAAATGCATCTCCAACATCATGAAGACTCAATCGTAAACCTGTCTCCATAGGAGTGGCAATAGACTTACAGTCTTCAAGGCCAAAACGCTGCAATAATGTGTCAATATATTTCGCTTGACACAAAGCCATTCCACCATCAACTTGCATATTAAACTAAATGCCCAAATAGTGACGCAAATGCCCCAAATCAGACATCTCAAATGAGGCATGCAAATCAGCCTTGAAATCAGCAATATGCTTCTCAATAGGACTAGTGAGCAGCTGTTATGAATTATGGAATATGTTGAACAAGTAATTGTTGGAGTGTTAAATTATTAATGTATTATGGAAAATGTTGGCCAATGCATTGTTGGATTGAAATATAGAATAGCCAATGCATTGTTGGATTGTAACATGGAATATGTTGAACACTGCATTATAATTGTTAGAGTGTTGCATTATTTTATCAACTGAGGTCAGTGGCTTGTCAACTGGGAGGCATGTTGTATATTATTGAACAATACATTGCTAAAGTGTTATATTATTAATGTATTAATATGTTTTTGATGTTTCTGATATAGTAGCTAAAGGTTCGTGAGGAGCGTGCAAGGCGTGAAAGGGCGGACATCAATAATCCGAATAATTATTATTTAGCTTGTAAATAAACCTGCGTAGAAGGTTCTATGGTTAGAAAAGTAATGGTTAGAATAAGGGTCGTTGTAGACCGTAGTTTCTGTTATTGAAAGCAATGGCTTTCTGTAAAAGTTATCAACTTTTAGTTTCACGCTTGCTTTTCAAAGCCGCCCTCTTGTAACCACTCTTTTCGACGTAATCAAAATTCCTATAAATACATGCACTCTGTGGACTGTCGAAACAGAGTGCATGGGGGGAGATTGCACCCAATCTTGCGTCCGGTCTCGTCTCTTGTTGCCTCTATTTTCTGTGTGTTTTTCTGCGTCCGTAATCTCTGTATGCGTGTGAGCAAGATCCTGACAACCGTGGTATCAGAGCTCTGCACGCGTCAATACAGAGGGTTTTGTTCTCTGTTCGCGTTTCGATTTCTGTTCCAGAACCAGAACCTACGTTTTCACCTACGTCTACTCCTTCGACTAAGGCAAAGAACTTAGGCAATACATTGGCAACATTGGCACCCAAGGCTCCCTTGGCGACCGTTGGCAGCCGTTGGCTACGCGCGAGGCAATTTTAATTTTTGAGTGGTAATAAAGAGGTTTAGAGTCCCTAAGGTAGGAGGATTTGAACCCACAACCTCCTACTTTCAAGGGAAGTACTTTGACCACTCCACCATCTCTTGGAGTTGTACTCAAGTTCTCTCTCTATCTTACTTGTGGAAGGCGCGCGCGTCGATTTCAAGATTGGACCCAAGAAAGAATCAAGTGTATCTTTCAATCCGTAGGTCGGATTGAGGCGTGTAATATACCGTTGGAAAGCTCTCGGAACGAACTTTCCAATGAGCTAGCTTGGAAGTATGAATTCCTTCAACATCCTTGGGTGGCACTTGATTGAGTGTTCAAGATACCAAGCAAGGTTGAGAACACGGGATCGAGACACCAAGGTTGCAAACAAGAAGGTTCAATACACCAAGGTTGAGAGCAAGGGTCCAAGAGCACCATGGAAGATTTCTGTAATTCACCTTTACCTGGAGTTTCATTCGAGCAAGAGTTAGAGATTATGAACCAAGAACTTCAAGCACTTCAACAAGCCATACAAGGACGTTATGCTATGCTTCAATTCGACGGACGAAAAGATGGCCGCTTTGTCTTATCATGGCTATCCCTATTCAACGATTTCTTTTCCGATGAGTTATATTCAGAAAATAAGAAAATCAAGTTTGCCACTAATTATTTGGTAGGAAGAGCGCAACAATGGTGGAATGATCTTTGTCATAGTGCAGATTGTCCACGCACCTGGAAGGCTTTTCAAGAAGAGTTTAAGGATTCATTTCTACCTTTAAAGTTTACCCTACATGTTTGATAATTGTGATGCATTTACGTATTGAATTTAGTCCATAGAAGCATATTCAAGTTTTGCTTGCCCAAATTCATTAGAAAGATTATGTCCGCATCTCACAGATACTTTTAATAACTTAACACCTCCATGAACATTTCCATGCATGTGTTTTTACATGGAACATGCCTATGTTTTTTTTTCGTTCAGTGATGAAACATGTGACTGGCTATCCATGTTTATTATTTTATCAACTGAGGTCAGTTGTCTTTCAACTGAGGGGCATGTTATGAATTATGGAATATGTTGAACAAGTAATTGTTGGAGTGTTAAATTATTAATGTATTATGGAAAATGTTGGCCAATGCATTGTTGGATTGAAATATAGAATAGCCAATGCATTGTTGGATTGTAACATGGAATATGTTGAACACTGCATTATAATTGTTAGAGTGTTGCATTATTTTATCAACTGAGGTCAGTTGCTTGTCAATTGGGAGGCATGCTGTATATTATTGAACAATACATTGCTAAAGTGTTATATTATTAATGTATTAATATGTTTTTGATGTTTCTGATATAGCAGCTAAAGGTTCGTGAGGAGCGTGCAAGGCGTGAAAGGGCGGACATCAATAATCCAAATAATTATTATTTAGCTTGTAAATAAACCAGCGTAGAAGGTTCTATGGTTAGAAAAGTAATGGTTAGAATAAGGGTCGTTGTAGACCGTAGTTTCTGTTATTGAAAGCAATGGCTTTCTGTAAAAGTTATCAACTTTTAGTTTCACGCTTGCTTTTCAAAGCCGCCCTCTTGTAACCACTCTTTTCGACGTAATCAAAATTCCTATAAATACATGCACTCTGTGGACTGTCGAAACAGAGTGCATGGGGGGAGATTGCACCCAATCTTGCATCCGGTCTCATCTCTTGTTGCCTCTATTTTCTGTGTGTTTTTCTGCGTCCATAATCTCTGTATGCGCGTGAGCAAGATCCTGACAACAGCAGCATGTCGTCAACATAGACAACAATGATCAGAAGCACATCATTTGCACGCTTAATATATAAGGTGCTTTCAGTTGGACTGTTCTCAAAACCATGTGCAACCAGATAGGCATGTATCTTCTCATACCAAGCACGTGGTGCTTGCTTTAAACCATATAATGCCCTCTTTAACCTGCACACCTGGTTTTCATGCCCTTTCTACACAAAGCCACGGGGCTGAAAAACATACACTTCTTCATGCAAGTCACCATTCAGAAATGCTGTTTTAATGTCCAACTGATGTACATTCCAACCATGATGGGCTGCAAGTGCACAAATGCTCTGAACAGTAGCCATACGGCATGTAGGTGCAAAGGTCTCATCAAAATCAATGCCTCTTTCCTGCACATAACCCTTTGCAACAAGCCTATTCTTATACCTGTCAACTGTACCATCAGGTTTACGCTTCAGCTTGTATACCCACTTAGTACCAATGGCCTTCTTGCCAGGAGGCAAGTCACATAAAGACCATGTATCATTCTTCATTATAGCATCATATTCAGATTGCATAGCAGCCATCCAATTTTCTGAATTCTGTGCTTCATCAAAAGAAACAGGCTCATTCTCATCACAGAGACTAGACGCAGCCATAGCATAGCAATCTGATGCAAAGGAGGAAATATGAGAGCGTGAACGAGTACGATATGACAAAGGTGCATCTAATTTGCTGTCACGCAAAGTTTGCCCCAACCATTTTGGCATAGTTTTTGCCTACTCAATATCAGCTCTCTCATCAACAAGTGCATCATGTAAATCTGCATCAGAAATGGAATGATCTGCATCATCATATGAAACCTACAAAGGCTGAGAAGTTGCCTCATTAGGACCAGCACTAGACTGTCCACCTGTAAAAAGAGGCATCAAAGTATCATACATGTCGTTGGAGCTAACAGATGTCTCCTTAGTACATGAAAGCAATGGCTGAATAGCATCTTCCACAAAGACAACATCACGGCTAACCAAAATGCGTTTAGTCTGTGGATGATACAGACGATAACCTTTACTTTCAGAACTGTACCCAACAAAAATACATTTTACTACCTTATCATTCAATTTTCTGCGATGTTGTTCAGGCACTAGTGCATATGCCAAACAACCAAAAACATGCAGATGAGCAACAGATGGCTTGCGATCATGCCAAGCCTCATATGGAGTGATAGACTAAAGTTCTTTAGTGGGACACCTGTTCAGTACATATGCTGCACACATGACAGCCTCAAGCCAGAAACTATGAGGTAAAGCCTGACTCTTGACCATACACCTCGCTATCTCCATGAGAGACATGTTCTTCCGTTCAGCAACTCCATTTTGTTGAGGTGTATACGGCACTGTACACTGGTGCTTTATCCGACGTTCAGCCAGAAATGCATTAAAATCAAAAGACATGAACACTTCGGACTTTGCCTTGAGTGGATATACCCATGCATGCCTGGAAAAATCGTCAATGAAAGTCACGAAGTAAAGCTAATTTCCAAAAGAGGATGTCTGCATAGGACCACAGACATCACTATGTACAAGCTGCAATTTCTGTGTAGCCCGAACTGAACCATCTTTGGGAAAGAAGGAACGCTACATTTTGCCCAAAATATAGCCTTCACAATCATGTTTTCTAGGTGCCTCAAGTTTGGGCAAAGAGGACACCATTTCAGATTTCTGCAGGCGTAGCAAACTAGCAAAATGCAGCTGACCAAAGCGTGCATGCCAAAGCTTTGCATCTGACATAGCCTGAGAATCATTTACTGCACATGCCAAATCATTTTCAGATCTTTCATAGTCTATAAGCTTATATAGCCCACGACATAAAATGCCAGAAGCAATAATTACATCGCCATTTGACAGATCATGAACTGTACATCTGTCATCAACAAATTTCACAACCAAGCCAATCTTGGCTAATGCAGAAACTGATAACAGATTCTTCTTGATTCCTAGCACAAATAAAGCATCTGATAAAGTGAAAGAACTACCATCAGCAGTAGTTAAAATGATCTTACCAACTCCCATAACAGGATAAGAGGAGTTGTTGGCGCATGTAACAGTATTCCCTGTAGGGGCAGGCTCGAGTGAAGAGAAGAAACTGCGCTACGAGGTAATATGTTTGGTCGCCCCACTGTCAAAGTACCAAACATCTAAGTCTACTGCAGACATGCATTGCTCATGAGAAGATGGGTCAAAACTGCAAACAGTAGTGAACGCCCATTCTTCTTCCTGCACAAGATTAGCAGACTCCATTTTTGGTGTAGAGGCTTCTACAACAACCATTCCAGCCTCTTTCTTCTTTGCCTCTTTTGTAGCCAGTTTTGGACAGTTCTTTATGATATGATCATTCCCTTTACAATACTTACAAAACAATTTCTGCTTTTCTGATTTCTTCTCATCTTTATCTTCCTTCTTCGAATATGCAGAATTAGCAGATTTCTACTTACTAGTTGAAGAGCTCCATTTTCCTTTGCCCTTCTGACTGGCCAAGAAAGCTTGATCTACAACTCGCATAATGGACCTGTTTTGCCTGGACTGATCTTCCTGCAACAGAACAGAGACTAACTCCTCAAATGATAAGGCATTTGGATTGCCTTTCATCATCAACCGAAGAGTAGAAGCAAAACTCTGATATGAATCAGGAAGACCGTTCAGAACGGTCTGCACAAGTGAGCTATCTGGTATAACCTCATTAACAGAAATCAATTGTTCCTTCAAGTCTTTGATCTTCGTTAGGAAACTGTCGATAGAATCACCTTCATCATGTGCTCACTCTCCAACTGTTTTTGGAGGTAAGCAACGCGAGCCTCATTCCTAGCTTGGTACAATGTGGTAAGTGTATCCCAAGCATCCTTAGCTATTCTGCAAGAGCGAATGTGAGGAATAATGGCACGTTTGACAGACAAAGCTATCAATGCATGTGCTTGGGCATCTCTGCCATCCCAACGAATCTGCTCTGCAGTAGGTGCAGTAGAAACAGCAGCACGAACAGGAATGTGCGGAATATTATGTTCGACACCATCTTCATCAGCTCCAGCACCTGTATTTGCAATACCTGTAGTCAGAGGTGTAACAGGACGTCTTTCAACACCCTGCATAATGTTCCACAATCCTTTTGCAACCAATACATGTCGCATCATGTAAGCCCATAACGGGTAGTTGGTACCATCCAACTTATCCTCAACAGCCAACATACGGAATACATCACTACTTTCAACCATGGCCAGTGACTAAAATACCTTGATGCAGAAAATTGACTGTATCTCAAAAAGTTGAACAGAACTACCTAGATGAATTCTGCTAGACCTGTAGCAGACTTTGAGACGCTTATATTGGCGAACAGAAACTGGTATATACCTTTGGCACAAAAAGATGAAATAGCCTGCACAAGCATTGCGATAGTGCGTTCGGAGGTCCAAACGAGCTCAGATCGCGATTTCGGCACCACAGAGCGAAGCAGTTTTGATCTCTGAAACACCCTATGTATGCTCACCAAATTTCGTGCGAATCTGAGACTGCAGACGGAGGAGTGTCGACGTTGCCCTAGATGAAGTGATGATTTGCTCTGATACCAATTGTTGGAGATAGACGTCTGCGGAAGCACGCGAATAGCACAAGGAAGAAGAAGAAGCTTGGAGCATAAACACACAATACTGAACGTATTACTTGAGAATGTACAAAGATAAGTAGCCCATTAGGGCAATAGGCATATATACAAGCCGGGGGAAAAAAACCTCCTAAAGAGGGAAAAAAGTTCCCCGGCGGTCCTAGAGTGTTCACACACATTACTACCTAAATATATCAACAATATCCGTGATGGAACTAGAAAGGGTTTGTAGTATATCTAGGTAAAGAATCAAGGGCCTGATTCTCATGATGGATAGTACTCCTCTTTTAACTCAGATGAGGATCTTTTGATGTGGAATGGTGATCGTGGAAGTCTTAAACCCAACTTGTATCTTCTTCCTAAGACATTTGAATATGATGTGGTCAGTGACAATACAACTCCTTTCTTTCAAATTTTAGGTTCATGGAAGTTATTATATGCACACTCAGTTGAACAATGGAAATACGAGTTTTGAATCTTAAGTGATTTGTTTTGCACACATACTATCTTTACGCAAGTGGATAAAATTATGAACATATGATATAGATCAATGTGGACTTGAGCATGTATAAGAAAGATGATGAAAAAGTAGATTATCATAATGAAAATTTGATTTTACAAAATGTATCTCTTCAACAAGAATGATTACATAATCATGTATGGTCCCATCTAGTTTCTTTGGTTGTATGCTCATCAATATATCTTTCAAAATAGAAGTAAGGAATGCATCTCCTTCCTCTTGGATGGCTTGAAGTGCTATTGATTATATCCAAAGTCTAGTGCATTAACTTTGAAGCACAAAGGATCTATAATGTTTGCTCTCTTTTTTGTTGATTTTGCATTAGGAGAAACTTTAGGTTGTGCTACATATGATCTATGATGTGGTTGTTAGTTCTTATTCATTGTACATGTATGCCTTGATTGACATTGTGACACAATTTATGGCATATGTTTCTTTTCTCATATGTGGTAGTGTGCTTTGACCTTATAGTAGTGACTTTATAGCCTCTACTTGATGTGATGTTGGAATATGCTTATGTTTCATGATGGTTCCTTGAAGCTCTCCTTTTTGGATGACTTGGAATGGTTACTTCATGTTTCATGAGCCATGTTCCATTTGGAGGTATATTGAGTTCAAATGGTTCATCACCAATAATTAGTGAATCTATTCTTCCCCTTTGTGCATGTCCTTAGAATATTTTTATGAATGGTCACATCTGTGGCAGTTGATCTTCATCATGCTCTTAGGAATGATTCTATGGATGAGGCTATGAACTATTTTGATATTTTTAATCGACTTCACTCTGTCATATTGAACCACTCTATGATTGTATGGTGACCTCTATTGCATGTAGACCACTTCATCTTCTTTGATGGGGCTTCATCCAAGGTGGCCATTATGTACCTTGAGCATGGATAGGATATACCACAAAAACTTGTTAGTATAAAATAATCAAATGATGCCTCTTATGTAACTTCATTTCCAAGTTGAACCCTCAAAAACGTTTTGTGCTTGACATTGATCATGATGCAAAGGACTTGTTGATAACATCCAATTGTCACTTGCAATGTTGTGTTGTAATTTCATGAAGACATTTCTAATTGTCAAACTCTTGCAAAAGTTGTTTGAAGAAAAGCAAGTGAGTATTATTCCAACTAGTCAACATGCATAGAACCACTAATATGACATGTACTTTTTAAGAAATTACTATTAGATCTATAGTGGGACGTTCCCATCACTACTGTACTAGAATCTTGACTGATAAAAATTGATACATCAAAATTCTCCATATGACAATACAACATGTAATATTTGAATGAATAAAATGAGCACAACCTAAAGAAACAAACAACATCTGAATGTAGAATGTACCTTACCTTTCACTATTCCAAGTCATTGATGATTAGTATCTTTAATATGAATTTGATCCTATCACCACAACATGTACCAAAAAGATAAACATACATAAAATCAAATTAAAAAGGGATGTGAAAAGAAAATTAGTAGAGGTAGATTTTATTCTAGAAGAAAGACATTGATTTTTGAAGCCTCTATAGATAAAAATTTATTTATTTATTGTTTTGTACAAACAGAAGCATATGTATATGAGTTCTTCATAAACTAAGGATATGATTTCTTCATTGACTCCTTAGTCATGGTTGCATGCTAAACATACCTAGGCATATTTTCTTTTATGTGTAAGTACTTTGTGGCAATATCAATCATGTCCTCTTTATAATTCATCTTCCTAATGAATAACTTCTATAAGCATGGAGAAATGCTTCGACACGCATTTTCCTATCCATACTCTGTAATATTGGTGTCATTCTTTTGAAAAGAAGGAGAAGTAAGAGAAACTATTTAACAATTTAAAGTGCTTCTTTGGTGTTGATGAAGCACTTATTTCTCAGATGAATTACCTATGCAAGGGAAATATTGGTTTAATTATTTTGTAAATATGAGAATAAAGAAAAATATATACCTCATTGGAAGAATATGATGTCTGTGTCCTCCCACTCCACATGAAAGAGCTTCCAATGATGGTTATGTATGTTTTTCCTCCTGAAAAATAGTAGATGAATACTGGAAAGTAAAATGAATAGTACATCTTTGATCACAAGGAAAGAATGAACCACCTACATGGACATGAATATTGTCATCTCATGGGAGAAAAATTTCCTTGTGAGTGATTCCATTATTGTTACATCTTCTCCTTGGAAGAAATTGTTTGAGTACCCCATGGCTGCTAGAATTCATATGGTAAGAGAGGGAAAGAGAGAAGAGAATCAAAATAACATGTATACTGGACTAAGAAGTATCTGTACATAGAGAAAAATACTTTTTTGATGTGTATGGGTCACGGTGAAGTTTTCCATTCTATGTGAATGAAAATGATAAAAATTTGAAACTTTGGGAGGGAGTTTGAAAAAAGAACTATTTTGAATGATTTTATTAAAAACTCCATATAAAAAAAGTAACTTCTGACATGTATATTAAGATATGGGCCCTTTTTATTAAGCAATTACTAAATGCCTGACTTTTCAAAAAAAAGTGATTTTTTTTATTCACAAAGATGGATGGATTTGATGATGTGTAAAGTGGAATCTCTCTCTCTTTCTTTTACAGAAGAGAGAGATGACCCTACCTCGGCCTAAAAAAAAGCCTAGTCTAGCCTACTAAAAAGTGCTTTATTAAATGTACTTTGTTCCCTCAAGCAAGAACAAGATTAGGCTTAATCCCTTAAAGTTAGGAATCCTTACAAGGCCCATGCAGGGTTCATTTTTTCCCCTAATGTACTTAGCCCTTTCAATATAACAAATAGTTAGCTCTATTTAGTTCACTAGATTTTTCCACCTTTTCACTTTGGATTGGCTGAAAAAAATAGAGGTTCACTTCCTGAGAACAACATTAATCACATCAACACAACCAACTGAGATTGGGGAATATTGTCTAAAATCCTTTGATCAAAAGATTGAAGTTATTTTGCAAAGGTTCCCTTATCCCTACTGACATTGGCATTCCCAACAAGATTAGGTGAAAGAGGATTATACCATCATACTTTGAGGGTATAATCCATTGTGAGAATCTACACCATGATCGAAAGTAGTACCATGAGGGATCTCAACCACATTATCCTCAAGGGGAACTTTTGGGTTTTGCTTTATGTTAGGGCTAACACTTCAAATGTCATCTTGGACAAAACGTTCAAGTATATCCTCAAGGATTACATCAAAAGGATTGTTTTTTGTATGGGTTGAGGCCTTTTTCTTTCAATACTTGTTACAATTAGGTTTGGAATTAGAACCCACATGATTAGTTTGAGAAGCGATATGAGTAGGAACTTAGTCAGCTAGTTCAAGAAAACGAAATAGCTAGTTTTGAAACATTTAAAACATATAAAATCAATCTTTTGATTATATTGTCATTGATGAACAAAGTAATCATAGTTATCGATTTGGACCTCATCGAGGTTAATCTCCCTAGCACTATCCACTTCAATTAGTAGGTAAGGGTCCCACTTAGGATTGATACCCCCTTTCTTCCTTCCCTATGAATTTTACAACTTGACTTGCTTTTTGTTTAAGCCAAAGCAAGTATTCAATAGGAGAATCAAGGAAATCCACCCATAAAGGGTCTTTGGTAGGCTTTTTACCTCTTCAATTGAATCCTTTATGCCATTTAAAGAAGGGCAAGGGGATGCTCTTTATAAGACATTGTCATTCTACTATAGCTTTAATGAAACCCCCAAAATCTTCAAAAATAAAGAGTCATTATTACTTAAAGATTGGAATCTCTTTGAAAACAAATTCTTTGTTTCCCAATTGAACATCATCCATTGTTCAAGATCTGTTTGTGAAGTTTTAGTCCATGACACAATGAAATGACCACTTTCTCATCTAAGTGCGCAAACCATTGACTTAGATTTTCTCTAGATTAATTGCTCATTTAGAGCTCTTATTACATTCATGCTCTTCATTTCCAATACAATAATCATTGATAAACCTACAACTCCCTTGAACAACATTGTGAAATGAAATGGAAACCATGGGATTGTAAACATTCACTTGTCTTTAGTAGCTTGCACATATGAAATACTAGTGATTTGATGTGGCATAAGAGATCCATTCAAAAGGGCACCTTCAGAGGGAACAATAGGATCTTCACAATAGAAACCAACACAGATTTCAAGAATAGATTTACCTCTAGCATAGCACTTACCAATAGAGTTAGAATGAGCGTTATGAAGAATAGCACCTTTTCCATGCATAGAGGTGGCTAGATTTTGCATATGATAGTCATCCTGTTCATATGTGCAGAGCTGGCTTGATTACAATGCCCAAAGGGAGAGACAATTTTATGAGAACCACACAAGATAGCGCCAACAAAAAATTTCATTGATAGTGGCAACACCTAGAATAACCTTGAGAAGAAAGTGAGTTCATTGATAGTGGCATCACCTAGAATAACCTTGAGAAGAAAGGGAGTTCATTGATAGTGGCATCACCTAGAATAACCTTGAGCAGAAAGCAAGTTCATTGATAATGGTATCAACTAGAACAACCTTAAGAAGAGAGCATGTGAGACTTCTTGTTACAAACAATCAGATTGTTAACATAGCCTTCATCTTCACCAGAGTTACAAATAGACAAGTTTCTAGTCAATGTAGAGAAAATCTTAGCAAGAAATAGTAGTTGGGCCATGCAATTGACTTTGGGGCTAGAGTTAGGGTTAGAGTCCTTCTCGAAAAAGTTGAAGAAATCATTCATCAAGGCATCGTGCAATGCATTTCTCATGGCCAATGGTATTAGATCATACATCTACACCAGAACTCAAGAATACTACAGAACTAAGAACTAAGGTGGGATGATGGCTATAGAACGGGAAAGTTTACACTAGGCATGCAGAAAAACATGATACACCCTTGTTCGTACAACATATTCAATCTAGTCATATGTTTGTGGAGTGGAAAAAATATATTTTGTTTTCATTTTAATCATCAAGACAACAAATTTATTTAATTCTAGTTTTCTAAACGAACATAGTCCAAAGGGGAGAACGAAAGTTCCACGATCTTTGAATTAATAACTTAGGGGAGAACCTTAGACTTAGGGTCTAAGGGTCTTGCATAAGGTTTGCATTCATTTCCATTGTTTTTTTTTTTTGGCTGGAAGTTTGATCTATGCCCGTCCCAAATGATGTTTGAACCATCTGGCCCCCCCTATACAGAAACAACGATCAAATAGAATATTACCTAATCAGTATCCTCCCCTACAAGATTAACTCATACTGAAGGAGATTCTAAAGTATGCCCATCGATCGATTTAATGAAGTAGCACTTAAGGCGCGGAGGGGGGATGTTATAACGGTCACTTGCTATTATGGGCCCAAAGAAGCCCCTAGAAACACGAAGTATCCCCTTTGGTTTGACCTTGTACAATTATAATTTCAAAGCTAAAGCTCTGGAGAGTAGGAGTCAACCTCCATTTAAAAAAAAAATAAAATTAAGATGAAGCCGATCTACAGGCATTGAACCACAACACCACAAACCTCCGACTTTCGAGAATTCATAGTTATGATTAGAAAGTATGACCGTTTCTTGTAGACTCTGCAAATATGAAACATATGAAATTCAAAGATGGAAAGTTTGTCTTGTACTGGAAACGTCCGCATGGTCAAAGTCGTCCATGCTAACTGGCAAAAGCTGTAGACTGTCACCGTAAACCGCCGCATCGAAAGTCAACATGAGAATGGCACACAACATCAGACATGTTCATCTCCGCTAATACACTGCAGCCTCGAAAGTCACTCGACGGGCCTACAAACGATCCTTCTTACATACAGTTCATTCGGTTTCCGTTGAAGACGAACGGTAACGGAATGTTTTCCACACATACGCAGCGACAGATTTCCTTCTGTTTGAAGTGATCTTCGTCGTCTCCATAAGCACACGTTTCTCTTGCTCCTGACCGCTTCACCTCTCCAGAAGGGATATCGCCTCCGCCTTTGTCACCACCTCCTCGTCTGCCTTTTTTTTCTCAACCTCATTTGTCACCACCTCCTCCTCTGCCTTTTTTTCTCAACCTCATTGTAGCATCACAACACGACGAAATCGCCCTAACACTCGTCATGGGGAATCCCCCATTGTTGCGGTCTGTCCATCGTAGAAAATTCAAAGAATAGAACAGTTATGTGAACTTTGAGCGCTAGAAACCGTTACTCCTTCTCAACTTTACACAGATAGTTTGCAAGACAAAGATTGATAGACTGTGGATCATGATTCATGTGTCCTCCCTTTCTCTTTCTCTCTCGTGAGAGAACATGAAAACAAGTGCTTTACACAGATCTCTCTCGCTCTCAATATACAGTTCTTGACGGTGAAATGCGTGGCTGGTCTACACTTTGCGTTTCTTTGAAAGAATAGGAATGGTGGGTCGGTGCATTACAGAAGAAATTCTCTGTCAAAGCCCCACGAAAGTAGAATACTAATGCGGTGCATTCAACAGACAAGCACCCTTCATACTTCTGTTGTACGATTGTCTAATGTGTATAGTGCATCTCGAATACATTCTTGTCATCTAGTATGATCGTGATTCGTCTATTCTCTCTCTATTTCTCTTGTACATGCGCGCGCACACACACCAGTTAGTAGTGTGTGTATTTGTATAGTACCGAACAAGAAAATAAGTATATATTAATGAAGAACTTTGCCAATAAAGTTACGTATGTCCAAGATGTTCTCAATCGACCATTCTTTGGGGGAGTCACCAAAGTTATAACCACATCTTTCTTTCCAGATCTTTCATACGACCTTCCCCTTTCTTTGTAATGCTTTCTAAACTCAGTAAGTCCTTCCTCAGCTCTGTGGGACTTGGGAGCTCTCGTGGGCACAAGTCCCCTTCACTTGTATTTTTCCTCTTCTTTATTTAATACAAGTCTGGGAGAGTAGCCTAAGGCCGAACTTCCTTTTATTAAAAAAAAAAAGTATGTCCAAGATGCTATAATTCACATAACTTAGCTTAGTGGTTGAATGCAGCAGGGTGGGGGGCATGGGTTCAGCCGTGGGCACCCTTTTTCGTTATGGGTAGATATATATTGGGCTTTGGGTTTTTCAAAGTTGGTCTTTGGACACTTAGTTTTGGAGCTTGTTATCAACTCTCACCTTTGCGCATTTTTGAATTCGGCTCACCTTTTGGGCATTTTTAATTCGGCTTTCAGGTCAATCAAACTAGTTTATTCGTTGGGTCTAAGGGTCATCCCTTCTCAACAGGTTTTTTTATTCCCGATTGTAAGAGATGTCTACCCCTTAGTTTGTGGGATACAAGAGATCCCATGGGTACTAAAATTGCCTTCACTTATACTCTCAATTAATTCAAGTATATATGGGGGATTAGGATTTTGGCAAAAATTCCTTTATATAAAAAGATATCTCCAAGATGTGTGATGTAGTGGTAAAACATTGGACCTTAAGCTATGAGATTTAGCGTTCGAACCCAAAGTGTGTTCTAGCACACAAGCCTTGTAGGAAAGTGGATTATATGGGGCATCTCTATTGAAAATAAAGATTTAAGCTTATGTGATTATGACCTTGAGAGGAGTCAAAAGGTGAATGAAGAGTTGGAGGAGGACACAAGGAAGGTGCCACCTTATCCATGTGGAGTGGATTAGAGCACCGAAAGTCACCAAAGGCAATGCAAAGACAAATGACAAATAATGAAAGGTCATGAAGAGAGAGAACATGTTAGAGTAGATGAAGAGTCACAGGATCTCGTGTAACCTTCTCTCTATATAGAAGGAGTTTGGGCATGATCTTTCATGAAGAAATCAAGGAGAGAGTGAGGAAGCAAACTCTAGTCGCCCTTGCACCATATCATATTAGAATTTCTCAGAATAGGGTGCTGCAAGGCACATATGTGTTCTAGTAGTACATCTTTCTATAGAGATTCATCTTCTAGAAGCCATATGTTTCTACGGACATATCTAATTAATACCGACTACATCTTGTTGGAAACCATATCGATTGTATTCTCTCTATGATAATTTTTGCTCTAATAGTTAATAGTTACTGATAGCAATTACTCTCAATCTCTGGTTTTTGCTTGGGCTAAGTCAACATGTAGTCTATATTTAGGCCATTGGTGTATGACCATTTCAATTCGAGTTGGATTCATCTATGTCTTGATAAAACGTTGGTAGAATTTTCTATATGTGGAAAAAATCGCAGAGTCACACAATATTTGAGTTGTGATTGAATCAAGTCTTAGTAAATAAGTTTCTAGGAGGAAAAATCCTTGGACATGTTTGTTAGCTTTTTCATGCATTATGGAGCTAGATTCTCCATATTTTATATGAAACTTGAATGAGAGCTACTGTAGGGCCAATACCTCATCAAGGAGAAAGCTAAGGCTGAAAGAAGAGGTGCTACATTCAAGGGGAGCATCATCAAGAAGGGCTGGAAACAAAAGGTGGTTTCACAAGCCCTCATCTCTTGACATGGCGAATTCGGGTTAAAAAGTAGAGCGACTATACAAGGATAATTATCATGTTGGTAGTGAAAGAGCATCAGAGTCCACACCTCCCATTCAAGGAGAACCTCCGATATATGATATGCTCGATGTGCAAGGTGATGAGGCAGAACACGAGCAAGAAGAACTACTGAAAATGGAAGAGGGGGAAGAATTCCCTAAGTGTGCATGTGAACTACCACTCATGGATTTTGCAAGAAGAGAGGCTTTTCTTACTACAAGAGCTCTACCATGATTTTGAAAATGATGTTTTCAATCACAAAACCGTGATGAAGATTAGAAAGGACAAAATGCAAGAACGCATAGGTCCTACCCTCGATCATATGGCTTTATTCGCATGCAAACTAGCATACCAATTAAGGGACACAACATGGAGCCAAGCACAACTTGCAACCCCCCATCCGAGGAGGATATCTCACCTCAGTAGGTGGAACACAAGAATCCGCAATGGCACCAAACGTTCATTGCAAAAAATCCTTTTGCCAAGGAGGTATGGGAGCATGACCCGAAGCATGTCACATATAATCCTACCTATTGCCTATCCCCATCCAACACACATGGCTATAGTAAGAGTCAAGCATGCCTCATCCCCAACCAACAAACATTGGTTGAATTTTCGTATGCTGACCATGCCATAATAGACCTAACATTAGAATATGTGTTAGAAACATCGAGCAAACTTTGCTTGACAACAAACTGAGTGCACTTTGCTAGAACAATATCAAGCTCTCTCTAGGTGTCAAGTAATTCTATGGATTATTCTCTTATTGCAACAACATTTAATGAAGATCCACTCACTTTTGAAGATGCATGTGATGATCCACATTGGATGAGTGCTATGCAATCAAAAATGGATTCCATACATAGAATGGTACTTGGAAGTTATGTGAATTGACAGAAGGAAAAAATTTCATTGAATTCAAGTTATGGTACTTGAATTGACAGAAGGAAAAAATTTCATTGGTATAAAGTGGGTTTACAAGATTATGAGAAAGTCAAATGGTAGCATTGATTGCGACAAAGCTAGATTGGTTGCCAAAGGATATTCATAACAATATGCCATTGACTACGAGGAAACTTTTGCACCTACTTCATGCGTAACTACCAATTGAGCCTTGGTTGCATTGGCTACCAACGAGGTTGGAAAGTACATCAGTTGGACATAAAAACAACTTTCTTGAATGGTGATTTTTAAGAAGATGTTTATATGAAGAAACCTTATAGATTTGCCATGAAAGCGCAATAGTATGGTTTTTCACTTGCATAAATCCTTGTATGGTCTCAAGCAAACTCCACCTACATGATATGACAAAATCCATAAACGCTTGATTGTTGTTGGCTTCACATGTAGCCCGATTGTAAGCACACTCTATGTATGCAAAGATAGGGTTCATCTTACAATGCTTTTTATTTATGTTGATGTCATATTCTTGACTGGGTCATGTGAGTCAAAACTAGACATTCTTATGATTGATTTGCAGCAATTTTTTTATGTTACTTATCTTGGTCTTTTGAGCTACTATCGTGGAATCTAGTTTGTATCCATTGAGGGGGGAATCCTTGTGCATCAAGCAAAGTATGTTGAAAAACTACTTCAACATTTTGACTTTGAGGATTGCAAACTAGTTTCCATACCAAGGAAGACATGATGTACCTTCTCAGTTGAGGATTCCAGTGATGCATTTGACACTTCTCTTTATCATCAAGTTGTGGGATGTCTTAAATATGTATGCAACACAAAGCTAGATATACAATATGTAATTTCCTAGTTGAGGTAATCTTAAATGCACTTTGAATTTAGGTCTCTTTTATGGTAGAGATATTCAACCATTCTTGCATGCTTTTATAAATATTGATTGGGTTGGTTGTTATGATACTTGTGTGCCCACTAGTGGTAATTGCTTTTCCTTGGAGACCCATGCATATCTTGGTTGATTAAGAAGCAACCTATAGTGGCAACATGGAGTTGTGAAGCTGAGCACGGGGTAGTTTTCATAGTTATAGTGGAGTTTATATGGTTGAGACACCTTTTGATAGATCTTTTCATAGATATTGGTGCTTCTACACATATTCTCATGCATAGTCGGAGTGCATTGGCTATTGCACAAAATTCAGTCTTTCATGCACATATCAAACATATTGAGGTGCATTATCACGATTCGAGAGAGCAGCTTCATGCAGGAGATATTGATTTGCTATATGTGCCTACACAAGATAATGTGGCAAACATAATCAACAAAGCTCTTCCGTAGGGAATGTATGAAGTTTTTTGCAAATCTTTAGGCTTATTTCCTAGTGGGGGCTGATCTATCACTCCATCTATGTGTTCACATCATTCGCTCCAGGGGTCTTTGTTACAATTATGTGTTACTCGAGTAGCTTTGATGTGAACCTTTTCCCTATACATGGGCACTTTTTACTCTAGTGTTGGCTAGAGGTTTTTTCCCCATGTTACCACATACATGATACACTTATATGTGGTGGCACTTTGTACTTAACAACATTGTTCAGCTATTAATTTAGTTCTCTTCATCATCAATAGAGAGATCTTTTCCAATGATCTATCTTCTCCATGTGTTTTCCTCCATTTTTGCTCCTTATGTGTGCTTCTTGTGTGCCATTCACACTTCTACAAAAGCCAACATTACATGAAAAAATGTAGCTATTTAAGCCCAACAATTTTGTGAAAAAGGGGCACAAAAATAAGATGTCTATGTTAAAGAGGATACTTTATAGTTTTAAACAAGCATCATGTCCTTGGTACATATTTTGCCTTTGCTCTTATGTGACATATGCAAACTTCGTAGCATCTATGTGCTTGTACCACACAATGGTTGGAATGTACATTAGTGAGACATAAAAAATACATCATCAAATGAGAATTGCATGATAAAATGTAGCTTTAGCTATTTAATCCGTAGAATTTTGTGAATAAGGAGCACAAAGGTAACGTTTCTATGGTAGAGAGGATAGTTTATAGTTTAAGATAAAAAAATTCAATCTCCTAAAGAGAGAACCATAAAAAATCAGTCTGAATAGTATCGTTCCATGAATTTTTCTCTCCATTTGCTAGGTTGGAAATCCTCAAGCACTTTTGCCACTAAGCTCTTTTGATCACTGGCATCTCTCATGGATCTCAAGCATCTATGGCCAGACAACTTTGGAGTAGCCTTCATGGGTTTCAGGAAATCCTTGACTCCACTTTGACAAACTCTTTGGTTTCTACTCAACCATATAAACCATAGAATATGGCTTCTCCACAAGTGCCAAAGAACGACATCCATATGGTAGCAATTACCAAGAAGGGTTTCTTAGCACACCTAATTGTTTGATGTCTTTGAGCCTTTGATAGTTTCCCATAACTTTCTACTATCTTTTGGCATGCCAACAATGCATGGATAGGTGGGCCAAATCTTCCTCCTTGCCACAAAAAACACATTTACCATGCCAAATCTTCCTCCTTGCCACAGAAAACACATTTACCATCACTGACATTAATTTTCTTTTAGCCTTGCTTTTAGTCAAGATCCCACTATGGATGATAAGCCATTGTAAGACACTGAGCTTGATGCTAAAAGGAAAAGCCCAAATGCATGTGAATCTGAATCTCCATTAGTATTTGGTCCACTTGACCTTTCGTCTTTTGTTTAAAGTGGCAGTGATTTTGGAAACATGTCCTCTGTTCTTCTTGAAAGTATACAGCATGTCATTAGCAATTTCATGCATGTTTACCTTTTTTAACCTACACTCCTTTAATCTTCTTTCTAGCAAGTCTTTATGCTTCAACATAACTTGGGCACATCCAGAATCAAAATGAGTTCTATCACTACAATGATTGTTAGTAAGGACCTTACCATTAGCCATGAAGCGTCCCCAATCTTTGATGCCCTATTTAAAGCATTTTGATCTCTTATTGATAAAGGGCGATTGTTCCACTAAGCAATCCATCCAAGCTAGGGGGACTCATTCAAAAAAAAGGTTAGCATTTGAATAGAATTTCTTCCCAGGCGAGTAACCAGTTTTGACCAAGCTTGCCACATCTTGCAAGACAAGAGTACTACCAACAGTACAAAATTGAGTAGGAGAAACAATAACATCCCAAAAATGATTCTTAGTCTAGGATTTATGACTTTTAACCAAAAATCTATGAATGTTTCTTTTGAGGAGAGCAGCCCAAATTTCCTCATAGACAATGCATCTAGCAATCCACTTGGCTGATAAGTTATTAGCCATCTTGATAGGAGAAAGCAGACCAAGGCCTCCCTTGTTTTCAGGTAAATAGCGAATGCTCCAGGAAACTTTAGCATTTTCTTTTTGATTGATTAGTAGCTCCCCAGAGAAACGTTTTGGAAAGGGTAATAATCTCCATAATTTGGTTCTTGGAAGGCAACCAACAAAATAATAAGAGAACCCATATTGATTGCCTTTGGAGTTGTGGATCGTAAGATATGGTGGTGATTTTTTTTTTAGAGCAACAAAAATAAAAGATGAAGTATTGAAAAAATATTACATGATGTATAAGGGGCAGCCTCCCACCTCATTAAGTAAGAAAACAACATTAAATAAGAAAACATCCCGAGTCATAATCATAAGTTGAGCTGAAGCGGCAGGAAATAAGCTTATGCAGCTCTCAACCATGAAGATGTCTGCGAACGATGCGCGGCGTGCACCTGCTATCCAAATAATAAATTTAAAGGAGGGAAATCAGGGCATAAAATATGAAAAAAAAAATTGTGGAGGCAGCCACATGGGAGGGGCCCGGATGGGGGTGATCATTGATGCATATATATATATATATATATATATATATATATATATATATATATATATATATATATATATATATATATATATATATGCATGTGGCAAAGAAGAAGGGAAGATTGATTGTACATAAGTAAGATGTGACAAGCCTGTGGAAGAAAAATATGACAAGACTTTGGAAAGGAGCCACATGGGTCCCTGGGCCTGGACGCGCGGAGTGTGCACAATCTATAAAGCTTCATGTCTCTCGGGAAACTGTTCAAGAAGGCAATAGGTGGTTGCGCTGCGTGTGTGTGTGTGTGACTCGTGTGTGTGTGTGTGAGAGAGAGAGAGAGAGAGAGAGAGAGAGAGAGAGAGGACAAAACTGCTGATCTCCAATGGCACAATAAGCGAGCTTGAGACAACAGAAGTAGGTATTACCAGTAGGTACTACCAAACTGAAGAGTACACAATGAGCTGAGGTCCAATGACACAATAGGCCAGCTTGAGAGAATAGAAATAGGTACTACCACATTGAAGAGTAGGCAATCATACAATGCAGTATAAATGAGAGAGAGAGAGAGAAGAATTATCCAAGAGACTATGATTGCACCTGAAGAATGCTCCAAATGATCCATCCCCTATCCCAAGTTAGCTATCATCTTATTTTGCTTGAAATATTGGCGCATGAGAGCGTTCACTCATGTGGAAGAACAAAAAAGATGGAGGCCCAAGAGATGAAAGGAAAGGTGAGCCCCAACGAAAAAAATTAGATGAGGAAAGTGAGACCTTCGCAACAGAGAGTGAGAAGGCTTAGCTTTAGATCAAAGGCACAAAACAAAAAAAAAGTGAAAGTTGATCAATTATTCTCGGAAAAGCAATGATACAAAATGGTATCAGTACGAATGACTTTGCTAGATAAAAATGGTGGTGAAAAAGAGGAGAAAGAAGAGAAGAAACCTTAACTATGGCAACAATAACCCAGAAGCAGCCCATGCAGAAAATGTCCAGCTTTGGATCTCTCGTTCTAGACTTCTCGATAGGGCTTCCAGTGAAGAAGAAAGAAGGAAGGACAAAGATAAAAGCCTCTCTTTTTTGGAGGTGTTGCAGCCACGGACATGGTTCTGCTAGATCAAGGCCTCATACCTCTAAAAGAATAACGTTTAAAGAGGAAGACATCAATAAAAGTAGTGACCTCATCCCCAAACAGAATGAAAGTGCTCTCTTATAACATCAGAGACCTTAGAAATGCTACTAAGGCTCTACTAACCTATCAATGGTTAAGAGACACAATGGAATACCTATTCTTCATCTCACTCTAGGAGTGGAAGATCTCGGGAGCCAACTTGGTATAATCTCCGTTAAATCAGATCTCTAAATAATATAATTGGATTGTTATGAGTCATCAAATGAGGTAGTGGCACAACCATTGGCGTTTTGATGAACTAGGTGAGTCAAGGTTAAAAATTTTAAGAAAGCGACTTCCAGTAACCAAGAAATATATGTTTTAGGGGGTTTTAGTTTCTCCATTATGCTCCCAACTCTCTTTCCAAGAGATCAAGTTGCTAGAGGTCTCTTAGAGCACTACGTATTCTAATTGTCCTAGTTAAGGACAAATATGGGGAAGGGGCCTAATCTAGTCAAGGCAAATGTTGTATCCACACAAAAAGCTTAGTTTAATATTAACCTAAGGAATAAACTAGCCTAGCCCACAAAGGGGTGAGAGATGCACTTATCTACCCAACCCACTCCACCCATATATATACCTCTCAACCATGGGGGTTCATGTCCTTGGAAACTTCCAAGTGTCCCTCATGTGGACACTTACCAAAGGTCCATCACATGGTAGCACATAGATACTTAATCAAATGTTTCTTCTCCTCTCACGTACACCCCAAGGTGTCACTTGGAGAAGCTTCTCCCAAGCCTAAGGTTCCCAAGCCTAATATTCCTAAGCCTTAGGATAAATTAATTTTAAGGTTCAAACCCTTCAAATGGGAGCCCAAATGATTCAAATAACTCAAGAATTTGATGCCTACATTTGCAGATGCATTCCCAAGGGGTTTTCATAACATTCCAAGGGTTCTCTAAGGAATTTTGGACTCCTAAACCCATGAATTTTTGCACTTGGACCTATAATTATACAAAATTCTTCCCCCTTAAAACATTTTCATTAGGAACTAGAACGTTAAGACCACCAGGTACTAGAGAGATGAATCTCCAAGGGACTTCCCTCTTTGACAAGTGGATACCAACTGTCCAAGTGTCAACCATATAATTACATGTGTTTCAAGTGTCCTAGTTAGCTAGAATTAACTCAAGTGGATGCTTCTAGAAAGCTTTAGAACTCTTGGGGCAAAACACTCTCCCATGACTCTTATAGTATTTGAACCAGAGACCTTCTCCTTGCCATCTAAATGATTTAGTCGCTAGGCCAAGCACCTTGTTGGTTTTAGAGAGCACATGAACTTGCTTAAGTCTAACCTTGAGACTTTGGACCTACACGAGAATGATCAAATGATATTCAATTTCAAATCTCTCTAAAGCAATCAGATGCTAATTTCATAATCTTATTTTGTAGCATTCTTTTCCCCTTTCATCTTCTAAAATAGTGCTACAAAAAAATTGTAGGCATACCCTCTAGCTTTATGAAGTATCTAGAAGAACGTGTTCTCATCTCAGTGGGTGGGATTCACCTTGGATTCCAAATGAATGGAGAGGACCTACTATTTGATCCCTACCCAAATGATTCAAAACACCATCCGACTTTGCACTTGACAAGCTCGATCTAGTGCAAAGTAGGGAACAAGTGATAAGGATGGATTATAAATCGTTCCTAGCCAATTCATTGCTTTTTAACTATGTGTTATCTAGGCACTTACAACTGTGAAATGGGTGGATTCAAGTTACTAGTCCATTATTAGACATCACTAGTGCATGGACCTAGCAACTAGGGTGGGATTTCTATCCCTATCAAGACTTTGAGAACTTCTATTTAATTTGAACTTGGTTTGGGCTATAATTTTAGGTTGACCCAAACATCTAGCTTAGATGTTGGTACCATGGTCCATTTCCAACCAACATTTACTTGATTTCTCACCCGAGTAAAGGAATACCTTGTTCAATTGAATTTTGAAAATCCTATGTAATCTGTAGAAAAAAGTGCTCCTTACACCTTTGGTCAACCTTCGCTTGAACTAGACCAAAGGGAAATCTAAATGATATTTTCTCAAAGGTTTAGCTTTAACTTCTTGGGAATTGTCAAATCTTTGATCAATTTCTAACTCTTTTCTCTTTTAAGACTATACTGAACTATTTTAGAGAACTATGTGATATTAATGTCTATTGGAGTAAATGAAAATGGACGAGCCAAATTAGACTTGTCATCTTTGAAAATTCAATGGATTCAACACAAAAGATCTTTCTTTGATATTAATTGAGTTACCTATTCCAACTAGCTGTCATTTACCTTTATTGAAAGGATTCAAATACTTTATCCTCGTCATTTCCAAACATTCTAGAAAGTAGGAAGGAAGAACCGAAAAAGCTTTGTGTAACCAATTCAAACTTCTAAGAAACTTAATTTGATTTGAATCAAATTGAGTGTGACTCAAGACTTCAACTTTTCAAAGATGTGTTTTTACGAGGTACTCAAACATTTTATCTATCTTTAAGAGAAGTAAATTGGATTATCAAGATGACTCTTGGAGTAAAACTAAACATCATCCATCTACTAGACATGAACGTGGTAACCAACATCGATGTCTCAAGCCACCGATCTTCATTGATGGTGTTTTATTCTTTGCTCAAAAAACTAACAGTTCCTCTAGGACTAAGTTAATCTTTCCTTTATTGAATCTCTTAAGACTTTATTTCTTTATGCAATCCTTATGCATTAATTTTGTTTTAATTATGCAATCCTTATGCATTAATTTTGTTTTATGCAATCCTTATGCATTAATTATGGAATGTTTAATGGATTTTAATGTCTTGAGGGTTTTAATGTGATTGTGTTTTGATTTAGCAGGTGAAGACTCATGAGGGTGTGAATGTGTGTGGATATATTCATATATTTTTGAAAATAGTTAAAAGACAGTAGTTCAGATATTTTTTGTAAAAATAATAGATCGTTTTAGAAATGGACGTTTTTGTAAAAATAGTAGATCGCTTAGAAAGCGAAGATTTTATGAATAAAGCAGATTTTCATAAATGCATGCTTTTCAAAGTGATGCCCTCATGTATCTTCTATTTAGGACATAATGAGAAATACCAATAAATCCACATACTCTGATAGACTCATCCATCAGAGTATTTAGGGGGAGATTGTACCCAATCTTGTGTTTGGTCTCTTATCTCTCTCTATTCTGTTAGTACTTTGTGAGATTTCACTTTTGTACTATCCTCTACATACGTGAGTCTGCAAGCTCCGATCAAGATTGGTATCAAATCCAAGGTGTGTCTACAGAGATATTTTCTCGATGTTTGGTTGTGATTCACGGTGTACGTTCATGATTCAGCATCCATCTCGATTATCTGGTCTAGTCCTATGTTTCGGTTCCATATAAGGCCGTGGATCCTACCCATAATATTGAGGATTTTGGTACATCGCTCCTACTGGGTTACCAATTGAGCAACAATTGGAGCTTTTGTGACGCGAACTCCAACATGCTCAGAACAAGATAAAAGAATGTGATGCTAGACTCCAACAAATGCATATATACAAGCCGGGGGAAAAAAACCTCCTAAAGAGGAAAAAAAGTGCCCCGGTGGTCCTAGAGTGTTCACACACATCAGTACATATATATATCAACAAATCCCCCCTGGGCGTGATGCAGTGAAAAAGTAGCTAGCACTCATGTATAAGGAAGTGCCAAGCTATGTGGAAATCACTCCACAAAAGGAAGTAAGCCCAAAGCTTTGCGAAAAGCTTCAAACTTCTCCCTAGGCAGAGCCTTCGTGAAAAGGTCTGCAATGTTCTCTTGCGTGGGCACATATGCCAAGTTGATCTCCCCATCAGAGAACCTCTCCCTGGCATAATGATAATGCACCTCAATGTGCTTAGTGCGAGCATGGAACAGAGGGTTCCTCACAACTGCCAATGCGCTCTGACTGTCAGTGAAGATGGTTGTGGCAGAAGACTGATCAACACCCAAATCAACCATAAGACATCTGAGCCATACACACTCAATAGTCACTGTGAAATTTTCCCTATACTCAGCCTCACAACTAGAAGTGGCCACAGTAGGTTGCTTCTTTCTCAACCAAGATATACATGAGTTACCAAGCATGAAGCAAAAGCCACTAGTGGACACACGAGTGTCATAGAAACCAGCCCAGTCTGAGTCAGAAAAAGCATGCAAATGTGGCGGTGGTGATCCCCCCTTGGGATAAAACAACCCAAGTAGCCGAGTACCACTCAAGCAGTGAAAGATGCACTTAACCACCTGCCAATGCTTGACACCTGGGCAATGCATAAACCTGCTCATCTGGGAGACAACAAAATGAATATTTGGTCGAATAATGCATAACTAAATTAGGCATCCAACAACCTGCTGATAGAGGACAGCATCAAATGCATCTCCAACATCATGAAGACTCAATCGTAAACTTGTCTCCATAGGAGTGGCAATAGGCTTATAGTCTTCAAGGCCCAAACACTGCAATAATGTTTCAATATATTCCATTTGACACAAAGCCATTCCACCATCAACTTGCATAAATTGAATGCCCAAATAGTGATGCAAATGCCCCAAATCAGACATCTCGAATGAGGCATGCAAATCAGCCTTAAAATCAGCAATATGCTTCTCAATAGGACATATCATCAACATAGACAACAATGATCAGAAGCACATCATTAGCACACATAACATATAAGGTACTTTTAGTTGGACTGTTCTCAAAACCATGTGCAATCAGATAGGCATGTATCTTCTCATACCAAGCACGTGGTGCTTGCTTTAAACCATATAATGCCTTCTTTAACCTGCACACTTAGTTTTCATGCCCTTTCTACACAAAGCCACGGGGCTGAGAAACATACACTTCTTCATGCAAGTCACCATTTAGAAATGTATTTTTAATGTCCAACTGATTTACATTCCAACCATGATGGGTGCAAGTGCACAGATGCTCCAAACAGTAGTCATACAGCATGTAGGTGCAAAGGTCTCATCAAAATCAATGCCTCTTTCCTGTGCATAACCCTTTGCAACAAGCTTGGCCTTATACTGGTCAATTTTTCCATCAGGCTTACGCTTCAACTTGTATACCCACTTAGTGCCAATGGCCTTTGCGCTCGAAGGCAAGTCACATAAAGACCAAGTACCGTTCTTCATTATAGCATCATATTCAGATTGCATAGCAGCCATCCAATTTTCTGAATTTTGTGCTTCGTCAAATGAAACACGCTCATTCTGATCACAGAGACTAGATGCAGCCATAGCATAGCAATCTGATGCAAAAGAGGGAGCCTGATCGAGTATGATATGACAGAGGTGCATCTAATTTGTTGTCACATAAAGTCTGCACCAGCCATTTTGGCATAGTTTTTGCCTCCTCAATGTTAGCTCTCTCATCAACAAGTGCATCATGTAAATCCGCATGAGAAATGGGATGATCTGCATCATCACATGAAACCTGCAAAGGTTGAGAAGTTGCCTAATTAGGACCAGCACTAGAGTGTCCACCTGTAAAAAGAGGCAGCAAAGTATCATGCATGTCTTTGGAGATAACAGATGTCTCCTTAGTACATGAAAGCAATGGCTGAATAACATCTTCCACAAAAACAACATCACAACTAACCAAAATGGGTTTAGTCTGTTGGATGATACAGATGATAGCCTTTACTTTCAGAACTCTAACCAACAAAAATACATTTTACTGATTTATCATCCAATTTTTTGCGATGTTGTTCATTGTCCAGGCACTAATGCATATGCCAAACCACCAAAAACACGCGGATGAGCAACAGATGGCTTGCGATCATGTTAAGTCTCATATGGAGTGATAGACTATAGCGCTTTAGTGGGACACCTGTTAAGTACATATGCTGCACACATGACAGCCTCAAGCCACAAACTTTGCAGTAAAGCCTGAATCTTGACTATACACCTCGCCATCTCCATGAGTGACATGTTCTTTCGTTCACCAACTCCATTCTGTTGAGGTGTATACGACACTGTACAGTGGTGTTTTATCCCACATTCAGCTAGAAATGCATTAAAATCAGAAGCATATACTCCCCCCCCTCGATCAGAACGGAGGGTGCCCATTTTACATGCTGACATATTTTCAGCCAAAACCAAAAACTGTTTGAAGCACACGAACACTTCGGACTTTGCCTTCAATGGATATACCAATGCATGCCTAGAAAAATCATCGATGAAAGTCACAAAGTAAAGATAATTTCCAAATGAAGGTGTCTGCATAGGACCACAGACATCACTATGTACAAGCTAAAATTTTTGAGTAGGCCGAACTAAACCGTCTTTTGGAAAGGAGGAGCGCTACATTTTGCCCAAAATACAGCCTTTATAAACATGTTTTTTGGGTGTCAAGTTTGGGCAAAGAGGACACCGTTTTAGATTTCTGTAGGCGTGGCAAACTAGCAAAATTCAGATGACCAAAGCGTGCATGCCAAAACTTTGCACCTGACATAGCTTGAGAATCATGTACTACACATGCGAAATCATTTACAAATCTTTCATAGTCTATGAGCTTATACAGCCCACGACATAAAATGGCATAAGCAATAATAACATTTCCATTTGACAGATCATGAACTGTACATCTGTCATCAACAAATTTCACAACCAAGCCAATCTTGGCTAATGTAGAAAGTGATAAAAATTTTTTCTTGATCCTTGGCACAAACAAAGCATCTACCAAAGTGAAAGGACTACCATCAGTAGTAGTCAAAATGATCTTACCAACTCCCATAATAGGATAAGAGGAGTTGTTGGCACATGTAATAGTATTCCCTGTAGGGGCAGGCTCGAGTGAAGAGAAGAAAGTACGCTACAAGGTAATATGTTTGGTCGCCCCACTATCCAAGTACCAAACATCTGAGTCTACTGCAGACATGCACTACTCATGAGAAGATGGGTCAAAACTACAAACAATAGTAAACGCCCATTCTTCTTCCTGCACAAGATTAGCAGACTCTGTTTTTGGTGTAGAGACTTCTGCAACAACCATGCAAGCTTCTTTCTTCTTTGCCTCTTTAGCAGCTAGTTTTGGACAGTTCTTTATGATATGATCATTTCCTTTATAGTACTTGCAAAACAATTTCTGCTTTTCTGATTTCTTTTCATCTTTTTTCTTCCCTCTTCGATTGTGCAAAATTAGCAGATCTCTGCTTACTAGTTGAAGGGCTCCATTTTCCTTTGCCCTTCTAACTAGCCAGGAAAGCTTGATCTGCAACATGCATAATGGACCTGTTTTGTCTGGACTGATCTTCCTGCAACAGAACAGAGACTAACTCCTCAAATGACAAGGCATTTGGATTGCCTTTCATCATCAACCGAAGAGTAGAAGCAAAACTCTGATATGAATCAGGAAGACCATTCAGAACGGTCTGCACAAGTGAGCTATCTAGTATAACCTCATCAGCAGAAATCAACTGTTCCTTCAAGTCTTTGATCTTTGTTAGAAAACTGTCCATAGAATCACCTTCATTCATGTGCTCACTCTCCAAGTGAGCATCCTTAGCTATTCTACAAGAGTGAATGTGATGAAAAATTGCACGTTTGATAGACAAAGCTATCAATGCATGTGCCTGGGCATCTCTGCCATCCCAACAAATATGCTCTGCAGTAGGTGCAAGAGAAACCGTAGCACGAACAGGAATATGCAGAATATCATCATCTTCGACACCATCTGCCCTAGCTTCAGTACCTACAATTGTAACAGTTGTAGGTGTGATAGGACGTTTTTCAACACCCAGCACAATGTTCCACAGTCCTTTTACAACCAATACATTGTGCATCATATAAGCCCACAATGGGTAGTTGGTGCCATCCAACTTATCCTCAACAGCCAACATACAAAATACATCACTGCTTTCAGCCATGGCCGGTGGCTAAAATACCTTGATGCAGAAAATTGACTGTATCTCAAAAGTTGAACGGAACTACCCAGACGAGTTCTACTAAACCTGTAGCAGACTTTGAGATTCCTATATTGGCAAACCAAAACAAGTATATACCTTTGGCACAAAAAGACAAAATAGCCTGCAAAAGCACTGCGATAGTGCGTTGGGAGGTTGAAACGAGCTTAGATCACGATTTCGGTACCAGATATTGAAGCTATTTTGATCTTGAAAACACGATGAGTACGGTCACCAAAATTCGTGCGATTCTGAGACTACAACCGGAGAGGTGTAGACGATGCCCTAGATGAAGCGGCAACCTGCTCTGATACCAATTGTTGGAGTTAGACGTCTGCGGAAGCACACGAATAGCATAAGGAAGAAGAAGAAGCTTGGAGCACAATACACAATACTAAATGTATTACTAGAGAATGTGCAAAGATAAGTAGCCCATTAGGGCAATAGGCATATATACAAGTCGGGGGAAAAAACCTCCTAAAGAGGGAAAAAAGTGCCCTAGTGGTCCTAGAGTGTTCACACAGATCACTACCTAAATATATCAACAGTTAGGGTGGTTATTACCACTTAAGAACAAGGCACAATATCCAAGATTGATGCCAAAAATTTCCAATTTTCACGATTTGATGGGCAAAAGGATGGCCAATTTGTTCTTTCATGGCTATCTATTTGATGGTTTTATTTTGAGGAATCATATTCTGAACAACAAGGGACCTAAAATTTGGAAAGCATGAAAAAACTTCTAATTTTTCCTCGATAACATAAAGCCATAACTTTCTTGAGTGTTCATAAATGAAAGTGACAAAGTACCTAGCTCCTCCCAATGAAACCTCTCTACTAGGGCCCCATACATATGAGTGTATAAGTTCCAATAGCTTAGAGGATGTGTATTCACTCTTTGGAAATGGCTTTCTTGCTTGCTTACCTATCTAACGAGCATCACAAAACTCATCTAGACCTTGGCCTTCAAGATTTGGTACTCCCTACACCAAACTTGCTTTGCACATGCTTTTTAACTTGGGAATATTGATATGTCCTATCCTCTTGTGCCAAAGATCAATCTCTAAAATCCTTTTGTTACCAATCATCACATAACATACCTTGTTGTGTGTAGGAGAAACATCTAGTATGAACACTTTGCCTTCTTTCCTTCCCTTGGCAATGACCTTGCCTCCTTGGTTCACCACCCTTTTGCATTAGATATAACCTGCATACCTCTCTCTACCATCTATCCTCCAGAAATAAGGTTCTTGGAAATAGATGGAACATGGATCACATCTTTAAAAGTCTTGACACATTACCTTCACCTAGCTTCACATCTCCCATATGTGTAATGGGATGCTCAGTGTTATCTCCTGTCTCCACACAACCTTTTGAGCTTGTAACTTGCATATGAAAAAAAGATTCCTCCATACATGATGTGATTAGAGCATCCAGAGTCTATTTACCACTTTGTGTCCTTGGGATCACTGGTGTAGCCATGTCTCATGGCTAGGAGGGTCCCCTTCTCATCATCGTTCTTGGAGTTGTTAGCATAGTTCCCTTGCTCCTTCTTCTTGCCTTTCTCATAGCAATTAAAAAAAAATGATTATGTTTACCACATCTAAAACAAGTTCTACCTTGATGAGGGATTTTCTTCCCTTTGCCATTCTTTCCCTTCCTTGAAGATGATGCCTTGCTATCTCCTTCTGAATTTGAATCTTCTTCTTTGGACTGCTTCCACTTGCTTTTTCCTCCTTTCCTCTTCTTGCCACTCTTACCTTTGCCTTTGCTAGCATATAGGACCTGTGAGTGACCATCCTTCTCATATGTGTTTGTTGGGTGTGTGTAGAGGTGTGAGAGACACATGAGAAGCACACAAAAGGAGCACAAATGCTACAAGACACACGGGGAAGACGGATGGTTGGAATAGCTCTCTCTATTGATAATTATCAGAAGTGAAGTAAAAGCTGAATAATATCCCTAAGTACAAAGTGCCACGACATATGAGTGAATCATGTATGTGGTAACATGGGGGAAAAACCTCTAGCCAGTACTAGAGAAAAAAGTGCCCATGTATAGGGGAAAGGTTCACATCAAAGCTACTGGAGGGACACATAAGTGTAACAAACCCCCTTGGAGCAAATGATGTGGACACATACATGGAGTGACAGATCAGCCACCACAAGGTAATAACCCTAAAGCTTTGTGGAAAGCTTCACGCTTTTCTTGTGGAAGAGCTCTGGTGAATATGTTTGCCACATTATCTTGTGTAGGCACATATACCAAATCAATATCTCATGCATGAAGGCGCTCTCTCACATAGAGATAATGCACCTCAATACATCTGGTCCATCCATGAAACACTGGGTTTTGTGCAACAGCCAATGCACTCTGACTATCAATGAGAATATGCATAGCAGCATCAATCTCCATGCAAAGATCCATCAATAGGCATCTCATCCATATACAGTCCACTGTAGTTGTGAAAATTACCTTGTACTTAGCTTCACAACTTGATGTCACCACTCTAGGTTGCTTCTTACTCAACTAAGATATGCATGAGTCTCCAAGGAAAAAGAAGTGGACACACAAGTATCATAACAACTAGCCCAATCACTATCTGTAAAAGCATGCAGGCATGGTTGAATATCTCTTCCATAAAAGAGACCTAGATTCAACGTGCCTTTGAGATATCTAAACACACGTCTCACTGCTTGCCAATGCTTAGTGCCAGGGCTATGCATGAATCGACTCAATTGGGAAACTGCATATTTGTATATCCGGCCTTGTGTTGCATGCATATATAAGACATCCCACAGCTTGCTGATAAATAGAAGTGTCAAATGCATCACTAGAATCCTCAAGTAAGAACCTAAATCCTATCTCAATTGGTGTGGAAACTAGCTTGCAATCCTCAAAGTCAAAATGTTGAAGTAGTTTTTCAGCGTACTTCGCTTGATGCATAACAATTCCCCCTTCAATGGATAAAAATTGGATGCCAAGATAGTAGCTCAAAAGACCAAGATAAGTGAAATCAAAGGTATGCTGCAAATCAGCCATAAGAATGTCAAGTTTTGCATCACATGACCCAGTCAAGAGTATGTCATCGACATAAAGAAGATTCACTGTAAGATCAGCCCCATCTTTGCATACATAGAGTGTGCTTTCAATTGGACTACATGTGAAGCCAAGAGCAATCAAGTGCTTATGTATTTTGTCATACCATGCACGTGGAGCTTGCTTGAGACCATACAAAGCTGTATGCAATTGACAAACCATATGCTCTTTCCCTTTCATGACAAAGCCAGGAGGTTGCTTCACATAGAACTCTTCTTGCAAATCACCATTCAAGAAAGTTGTTTTTATGTCCAACTGATGTAGTTTCGAACCTCGATGGGCAGCCAATGCAACCATGATATGAAATGTAGTCATGCGTGAAGTAGGTGCAAAATTCTCCTCATAGTCAATGCCATATTGTTGCGCATATCCTTTGGCAAACATTCTAGCCTTTTAGCAATCAATGCTACCATCATACTTTCTCTTAATCTTGTAAACCCACTTTGTACCAATAGCATTTTTTCCTTTTGGCAATTCACATAACTCTCAAGTACCATTCCTATGTATGGAATCCATTTCTAATTGCATAGCACTCATCGATTGTGGATTGTCACATAAATCTTCAAAAGTAAGTGGCTCTTCATTATGTAATACATCATCAACATGTATATCATGTGTGGGCTGAATTACGCGCTCATGTTTAGCCATATATGGTTGGAAATTTCTAGCAGTTCTGACACTCTTTAGCTAAAAAACTTTGACCCGTGTTTGGATGGAAATTCTCTGCATTTTCAACTCTATTTTGTTGAACGTTTTCAGCCCTTTGAGCCCTCAGTTGGTTGGTCTACATGGCCATAGTCACGGGCACCATTTTGGAACAAAGGCATGAGTGTATCGAACACATCTTGTGAGTTAACTATTGTCTACTTTTTGCATTCAAATAGAGGGAAATTTGAATTTTCAGCAAATACCACATCTCAACTCACAATAATATCCCTTACTTTTAGCACTACAGCCAACAAATATGCATTTCTTTGCCTTGTCATGAGCTTTGTGACGTTGTTGTGATGGCACAAGAGCATATGCCAAACAACCAAACACGTGCATTTGACTAAACATAGGTTTGTGTCCATTCCAAGCCTCATAAGGAGTAATGAGTCTCAATGCTTTTGTAGGGGAGTGATTCAACACATAGTTTGCACACATGACCGCTTCCATCCAAAACTTGTCAGGAAGGTGCTTTCCTTTAACCATACATCGTGCCATTTCAATGAGAGTTCTATTTTTATGATCGGCAACACCATTTTGTTGAGGTGTATATAAACCGTACATTGGTGTGAAATACCTCTTTCACAAAGAAAAACATTAAACTCATATGACATGTATTCATCACCACAATATGTGCGTAGAGTCAAAAGCTTTTGTGAAGAAAAATTTTAGCCATAGCTAAAAATGCTTTGAAGCAAGAAAATACATCGTTCTTTGCTTTCATAGGATACAGCCATGTATGGTGAGTAGCATCATCAATGAAGGTAACAAAATATGCATGCTTCCTAGAAGATGGAGTGTTGACGGGACTACATACATCACGATGAGCAAGCTGTAACTTTCTTGTAGTGTGTGTATGACTATCTTTTGGAAAAGAAGCACAATGCATTTTTCCAAGAATGCAACCTTCACATGCATGCTTTTCAATGGACTCAAGTGTTTGCAAAGCAACAACCATGTCCTTCTTTTGCACGTAAAGAAAACAATTGAAGTTTAAGTGACCAAAACGAGCATGCCAAAGCTCCATTTCAACCATGGAAAAAGTATGAGCAACCAAGGCATTCGAGGCAACCCTCTTGTGTGTATTCATGCGATACGAACCATTACATAATGTAACGGATGTCACGATAATATCACCATTGTTGAAATCATGAACCATACACTTATCATCAACAAAAAGTACATGAAGTCCAACTTTGGCAATCAACGAAGCTGAAATTAAGTTCTTCTTGATATCGGGCACATACAATGCATTTTTCAAGAGAATCACACCTCCATTTGCAGTCATAAGCTCAATTTCTCCTACTCCAATGATAGGATAAGAGGCATTGTTTGCACACACCACATGTCCTCCTTTGGGTGCATCTTTTCATTGGTACCCGCCATTTCACTAGAGAACAAGAATGTGACAAAATCTTTACTTCAAGAAAAGCTAAAATGAATGCTGAAATTTCAACTCACAAACCATCACTCTGATGGCAATTTTGACTGCACAAATGGCTTCGAAATGGGGATGAAACCCAAGTGCAATGCAACTGGTGGAAATGTTTCTTAGCTGCTGAAATTCATTGTTCTATGATTCGAAGTTGATTTGCACTCTTAGTAGTGCACGCATGTCGTGACATGAAAAACCAAAACTTGAGAAGGAGTTGAACCTACTGTGATACCAATATTGGGTGTGTTTGTGTGTGTGTAGAGGTACAAGGTGTTGATATATTTAGGTAGTGATGTGTGTGAATACACTAGGACCATTGGGGCATTTTTTTCCCTCTTTAGGAGGTTTTTTCCTCGGCTTGTTTATATGTCTATAGCCCTAATGGGTTACATATCTTTGTACATTCTAGTAGTAATATGTGTTATGCTCCAAGCTTCTTCTTCTTCCTTGTGCTCTTCACGTGCTTCGGCAGACATCTGACTCCCACATTTGGTATAGAGCAGGTTTCTGCTTCATCTAGGGCATCATCGAGACCCCTCCGGTCACAATCTCATAATCGCATAAAATTTGGTGAGCATACTCAAGGTGATTAGTAGATCAAAACAGTTGTCTCATGTCGTGCTGAAATCGCAATCTGATCTTGATTCGGCCTCCAAATGCACTATTGCAATGCTTGTGCAGGCTAATTTGTCTTTCTGTGCCAAAGATATATATAGGTTTTGATTCGCGAGTATAAGCGTCTCGAAGTCTGCTACAGGTGTAGCAGAACTCGTTAGGGTAATTCTTTTCAACTTTTTCAGATACAATCATTTTTCTGCATCAGGGTATTTTAGTTAATGACAATGGCTGAAAGGAGTGATGTATTCTTTATGTTGGCTGTTTAGGATAAGTTGGATGGTACTAATTACCCATTGTGGGCTTATATGATGTGACATGTATTGGTTGCAAAAGGACTGTGGAACATTGTGCATGGTGTTGAAAAATGTCCTACTACACCTCCAAATACACGTATTGAAGCTTACCCAGATGGCATTGAAGATGTTGATATTCTTTAGATTCCTGTTCATGCTACCGTTTCTGATGCACCTACTATAGAGAAAATTTGTTGGGATGGTAGAGATGCTCAGGCACATGCATTGATAGCCTTGTCTATCAAACGTGCCATTATTCCTCACATTCACTCTTACAAAATAGCTAAGGATGCTTTGGATACACTTACCACATTCTACAAGGATAGGAATGAGGCTCGTGTTGCTTACCTCCGAAAACAATTAAAGAGCGAGCATATGAATGAAGGTGATTCTAAGGACAATTTTTTGACAAAGATCAAGGATTTGAAGGAACATTTGACTTTTGCTGATGAAGTTATACTCGATAGCTCACTTGTGCGGACCATTCTGAATGGTCTTCCTGATTCATATCAAAGTTTTTCTTCTACTCTTCATTTGATGATGAAGGTTATCCAAATGGCCTGTCATTTGAAGAGTTAATTTTTGTTCTGCTGCAGGACAATCAGTCTAGGCAGAACATGTCCATTATGCATGTTGTAGATCAAGCTCTCTTGGCTAGTCAGAAGGGCAAAGGTAAATGGAGCTCATCTACTAGTAAGCAGAAATATGGAAATTCTGCACATTCAAAGAAGGAAGACAAAGATGAGAAGAAATCAGAAAAGCAAAAATTGTTTTGCAAATACTGTAAAGCAAATGATCATTTCATTGAGGCTATCCAAAAGTGGTTGCTAAATAGACAAAGAAGAAAGAGGCCGGAATGGTTGTTGCAGAGGCTTCTACACAAAAAATAGAGTCTGCTAATCTTGTAGAGAATGAAGAATGGGTGTTTACTGTTTAGAGTTTTGACCCATCTTCTCATGAGCAGTGTAGGTCTGCAGTAGACTCAGATGTTTGCCAGTATTTTGATAGTGGGGCAACCAAGCATATTATCTCGCAGTGCAGTTTCTGAACTTCACTTGAGCCTGCCCCTATAGGGAATACTGTCACATGCACCAATACCTCCTCTTATCCTGGTATTGGAATAGGTAAGATCATTTTTACTACTACTCATGGTAGTTCTTTCACTTTGTCAGATGCTTTATTTGTGCCATGGATCAAGAAAAGTTTGTTATCAATTTTTGCATTAGCCAAGATTGCTTGGTTGTAAAATTTGTTGATGATAGATGTACAGTCTGTGATCTATCAAATGGTGACATGATTATTGCTTTTGGAATTTTATGTGGTGGGTTGTATAACCTCATAGACTATTATAAATCTATGAATGATTCAACATGTGCAGTACGTGATTCTCAAGCTATGTCAAATGCAAAGCTTTGACATGCACTCTTTGGTCATCTAAATTTTCCTAGTTTGCTAGGCCTACAGAAATCTAAAATGGTGTCCTCTATTCCCAAACTTGAGGCACCTGGAAAACATATCTGTGAAGGCAGTATTTTAACCAAAATGCAGTGTTCCTCTTTTCCAAAGGATGGTTCAGTTTGGGCTACTCAGAAATTGCAGCTTCAACATAGAGATGTCTGTGGTCCTATGCAAACACCTTCTTTTGGAAAAAATCTTTACTTCATGACTGTCATTGATGATTTTCCTAGGCATGCATGGGTATATCCACTCAAAGCAAAGTCCAAAGTTTTTACGTGCTTCAAACAGCTTTTGGTTATGGTTGAAAATCTGTCAGCATGTAAAATGGGCACCCTCATTTCTGATCAAGGGGGGGAATATATGTCTTTTGACTTTAATGCGTTTTTGGCTGAACGTGGGATAAAACATCATTGTGTATTGCTATATACACCTCAACACAATGGATTTGCTGAATGGAAGAACAGGTCACTCATGGAGATGGTGAGGCCTATGTTCAAGACTTAGGCTTTACCACATAGTTTCTAGCTTGAGGTTGTCATGTGTGCAACATATGTACTTAACAAGTGTCCCATTAAAGCACTGCATTCTATCACTCCATATGAAGCTTGACATGGTCGCAAGCCATTTTTTGCTCATCCGCATGTTTTTGGTTGTCTGGCATATGCATTAGTGCCTGAACAACATCGCAGGAAATTGGATGATAAAGCAGTAAAATGTATTTTTGTTGGGTATAGTTCTAAAAGCAAAGGCTATCGTCTGTATCATCCATAGACTAAACACATTTTGATCATCCGTGATGTTGTTTTTGTGGAAGATGTTATTCAGCCTTTACTTTCATGTACGAAGGAGACATCTGTTAGCTCCAAAGACATGTATGATACTTTGCTGCCTCTTTTTATAGGTGGAAAATCTAGTGCTAGTCCTAATGAGGCAACTTCTCAGCCTTTACAGGTTTCATGTGATGATGCAGATCATTCCATTTTTTATGTAGATTTGCATGATGCACTTGTTGATGAGAGAGATGATATTGAAGAGGCAAAAACTATGTCAAAATGGCTAGTGCAGACTTTGTGTGACAACAAATTAGATGCACCTCTATCATATCGTACTCGTTCAAGCTCTCATAGTGCCTCTTTTGCATCAGATTGTTATGTTATGGCTGCATTCAGTCTATGTGATGAGACTGAGCTTGTTTCGTTTGATGAAGCACAAAACTCTAAACATTGGATTGTTGCAATGCAATCTGAATATGATGCTATCATGAAAAATGGTACCTAGTCTTTATGTGAATTGCCTCTTGGCAAGAAGGCCATTGGCAATAAGTGGGTCTACAAGGTGGAGCGTAAACGTGATGGAATAGTTGATAGGTATAATAAGGCTAGGGTTGTTGCAAAGGGTTATGCGTAAGAAAGAGGCATTGATTGTGATGAAACTTTAGCTCCTACTCATCAAATGACTACTATTCCTAGCATATGTGCACTTGCATCTCATCATGCTTGGATCAATTGGACATTGAAACAACATTTTTGAGTGGTGACTTGCATTTTTGACTTGCAGGTTAAAGAATTGATTATATGGTTTAAAGAAATCACCACGTGCTTGGTATGAAAAGATACATGTCTATCTGATTGCACATGGTTTCGAACAGTCCAACTGAAAGCACCTTATATGTTAAGCGTGCTAATGATGTTCTTGTGATCATTGTTGTGTATGTTGATGACATGCTACTCATTGGTCCTCATGAGAAGCATATTGCTGATTTTAAGGCTGATTTGCATGCCTCATTTGAGAGTCTGGTTTGGGGCATTTGCATCATTATTTGGGCATTCAGTTTATGCATGTTGATGGTGGAATGGATTTTGTTAGACGAAATATATTGACACATTATTGCAGCATTTTGGCCTTGAAGACCGTAAACCTATTGCCACACCTATGGAGACAGGTTTACGATTGAGTCTTCATGATGTTGAAGATGCATTTGATGTTGTTCTCTATCAGTAGGCTCTTGGATGCTTGATTTACTTATGCATTACTCGACCAAATATTCAGTTTGTTGTTGTCACGAGGAAAGAGATAAGGAAGAGAGCTCACACACACACTCTCACTCTCAAGGAGAAGCACACACACAGATTGAGGCAAGGAAGAAGGATCTTCTTCTTCTTCTTCTATTACATAAAAGGAATGTACAAGAATGACCTAAAAAACAAGAATACAACCAGTGCAATATATAAAGACGAATACATAAGGAAAAACCTAATGTCCGCGAATGAGTGAGCTGGCAAGAAACAAATATGCCCTCACTCTCGGTAGATAAATCTAATAAAGCTCAATGAAGTATCCCTGACATATACCAGCGTGACCACTATACATGTCAGAGAAACAAAAAACTGGTACGTGTCATCCTGGATCATCACATGTTGAGCTTGATATCTCAACACTCCCCCTCAAGCTCAATGCCATAAGCATCTTCCGAAACTTCTTCAACTTCTCAGCTCCAAGTGCTTTGGTGAAAATATCAGCAACCTGCTCATCTGTTCTCACATAAACAAGATCAATATCACCTGCTAATACCTTCTCTCTGATGAAGTGATAATGTACCTCGATATGCTTTGTTCTAGCATGGAAAACAGGGTTTCGTGCTAACTGTATGCTGCTAAGATTATCACAATAGATAGTGATAGGCTTTTGCACTTCCACACCTAAATCTGCAAGTAACATCTCCAACCATGATGCCTCACATGCTGCCATTGCAGCACCTCTATACTCAGCCTCTGTACTCGACAAAGCAACACTGGGTTGCTTCTTACTGCTCCATGTAATAGCTGCACCTCCAAGTGAGAAAAGAAAGCCACTAGTAGATCTTCTATCTGGAGTACTACCAGCCCAATCTGCATCGGTGTATCCATGAACCTGCAAATCTACACCAGCTTCATAAAACAATGCATAATCCAAAGTAGCACTCACATAACGTAGAGTGCGCCTTAGAGCATCCAAATGTGGCTTCCTGGGAACCTACATAAATTGAATTTCAAGTCCAATAGTGTAGCTTAAATCAGGCCTTGTAATTGTAAGATATATAAGACTTCCCACAATTTTCCTGTACATAGTAGCATTTTCCAATGCTTCACCTGATGTAGTATCCAATTTCAAATTCTGATCTAAAGGCATAGAAATCGGCTTACAATCAGCCATACCATACTTTTGCATCATATTCAAGGCATATTGCCTTTGCGACATCCATATACCTGTTTCTGTATGTATAAACTCAATGCCCAAGAAATAGCGCAGCACACCAAGATCTTTCATGTCAAATTCCTACATAAGAAGTTTCTTTACCTCTTTGATGCTTTCTTCATTATCACCACCTACAATCAGATCATCAACATAAATGGCCACATTTGTGATGCCATCATCAGCCTTCCTTGCATATAGTGAGTGATCTGCATCACACATAGAAAACCCAATGCTGATTAAGTAATCAGCAATCCTTGCATGCCATGCACGCGGAGCCTGCTTCAGCCCATACAAAGCCTTTTGCAACCTGCAAACATATTCTGGATGTTTTGAATCTTCATATCCTTGTGGCTGGTCCATATATACTTCTTCCTGTAACTCACCATGTAGGAAAGCATTCTTCACATCCATCTGATGCAAAGTCCATCCTTTTGTTGTAGCTAATGCAACAAGTGTTTTGACAGTAGACATTTTAGCTACAGGGCTGAATGTTTCCTCATAATCAATGCCATATGTCTGTGCATAACCTTTAGCTACCAATCGTGCTTTATACCTGCTTATGCTACCATCAGCATTATGCTTTACCTTGTAAACCCATTTGTAGCCTATGGATTTCTTTCCTTGCGGCAATGGAACCAGCTTCCATGTATCATTTCCATAAAGTGCAGCCATCTCCTCATCCATAGCTTTTTCCCAATCTGCATTACCAATTGCATCTTCAAAACAAGAAGGTTCAGCATCTTGTATTACCTTTGTCATGTAGGCACAATGGCGAGCCATGTAACTATCATATGTCAATCGTTGCACTGAATTACGCATCCTCCTAGATCTTCTTGGTCCTGGGCCACTTCTTCTTGTATCATCTGCATGTGCCCTTCTTACTCCTGGAGTCTTCACAGAGGGCAATCCAAGTTCCTCATCAAGACTCTTTTCTAAACCACTTGAATCTCCATCAACGTCTTCAAAACCTGCACCTGTTTTACTACCAGCACAAAGCTTTTCTTTACCTTTCTTGGATGTATTTGATGAATTTGCTAGACTGAAATTTCCACACAATCTTCCACTCCATGGATTTGAGTTGGAACTATTGCTTGGTGATGCATCCGGTCCACTCAAAACTTGAGATTCTGCACTAGATTTTTCAGCATTTTCTTTGTCATTTGGTTCAAGATTCAGTCCTTCTTTGGCATCTACATAGAAGCTTGACATTTCATCAAATACCACATCTCTGCTCACCTTCACCTGTCGTGTGAGTGGGTTATAACATTTGTATCCCTTTTGCTCAAGGGAATATCCAATGAAGACACATTTTTCTGCTTTTGGATCAAGCTTCGTCCTCAACTCATCTGGAACATGTACATATGCAATACAGCCAAAAACTTTCAGATGTGATAAGTTTGGCTTTTTACCTGTAAACTTCTCTTCAGGTGTAACTTGATGTACAGCAGCTGTCGGAGTTCTGTTCATGATGTATACAGTAGTATGCACAGCTTTTGCCCAATAACAATGAGGCATATTCTTCTCAGCCATCAAGGCTCTTGCTATTTCTGCAATATGTCTATTCTTGCATTCAGCAATACCATTCTGTTGTGGTGTGTATCTGCATGAAAATTGACGCCAAATTCCATGATTTTTTAGAAAACTGTTGAACTCATTTGACATGTATTTACCTCCTCCATCAGACCTTAATGTTTGAATGTACTTCCCTGTCTGCTTTTCCACCATAACTTTAAAATTCTGGAAGTGAGTAAACACGTCACTCTTCTCTTTCATGAAATATACCCATACTTTGCGTGTATGGTCATCAATGAAAGTAACATAAAACCTGCAACTGCCCATAGATGTGGTCTTTGCTGGACCCCAAACATCTGTATGTACTACTTCTAGTACATTCTCACTAACATGCTTGTCATGTGGAAATGATGCTCTTGATTGCTCACCAAATTGACATGCTGCACATACCTTTTGCATTTCTGCAACTTTGAAATTTGGTAGTCCATGGACAATCTCCTTTGACTGCATCAGTTTCAGCCTTTGCAAGTTTGCATGTCCAGTCCGTTTGTGCCATATCTCTATATCTGCAATAACTCCTGCACCTTTCGCAAACATGGCTGCATTCATTTCAGGAATCTTCACATTTAAGGTGAACATCCTACCCACTTTGTTTCCTTTGGCAACCAATCGTCCATCCTGCTTGTACTCTTCTACATATAATCCATCAGCATTGAACCTGACTTGTAATCCTTGGTCAACCATTTGTCCAATAGAAACCAGATTCTTCATTATATTTGGAACATGCAGCACATTAGCGAGATGTTTTACCTTTCCGTCCTCCATAGACAATGCTATGTTTACCTGTATGCTCAATAGGATGCGATGTGTCATCACCTGTTTCAACATATCCAGGAACTAGCATTTTCTGCAAACTACTAAACCATTCTGCATGACTGGTCATGGATTTGAAGCACCTGAATCAACATACCAGACATTATCATTCGATTTTGAAACCCCAGCAAACATCGTATTCATCATGTGATTTTGAACCATAAACAGCTTCTCAGAATCATCTGCACTTGTGGATGCATAGTTGTTTTGCTGGCTTCTATTATTTTGATTCTTTAACCTGCAATCATGTTCAAAGTGTCCACGTTTACCACAATTCCAGCATCCTTTACTATCATTACCTGAATCATTTCTTTGGAAATTTTTGTGACATCTTTGGCTCCCCTTGCCTTGAAACTGTCCTCTTCCTCCTGCATGATTCTGTTGTTGACCTTGGTCTTGGTTACTGTTTCCTCTTCCACTTCCAAAACCTCTACCTCTGCCTCTTCCTCTGCCAGAGTAGAATACCTGCTCAGAACTGGGCTTTCCTTGGGAGTTTGAATCCTCACCAAGATTCTTTTCTTCAATGATCAGCATAGAGACCAAATCAGCAAAATTCGGAATATTTTCCCTAGTCTATATAGAAGTTCTAAACTGCTTATATGCAGCTCCTAAACCACGAAGGCACACTTCCACCTTATCATCATCATCTACATTCACGCCAATAGATGCAAGTGACTAACATATGCTTTTGATTTTTAAAGTGTAGTCACTTACCGACATGCTCTTTTTCTCCAATGTATGTAGCTCGTTCTTGAGTTGTAATTTCCGTGCCTTTGTATTGGTCTCGTACAAAGTGACCAAACTGTTCCAAGCCTCTTTTGGAGTCTTGGCATCCTGTATGTGTCCAATCATGCTATCATGTATGCTAACAGATAGCCAATACATTACCTTTCATGCTCCTTGATTCCATTCCTCATATGCTCTTAACTGTTCTGCAGTCCGATTCCTTTCTGGTAACTGCGGAGCATTTTCATTCTCTCCTTCGATGTACTTCCAGTAGCCTTTTCCCATCAGGAAATTTGTCATTCTGAATCTCCAAGCATGGAAGTTGTTCTTGTCCAGCTTATCGCTCATAAGTTGACTCATTCCATCTGCGTTTGCCATTTCTGCAACAATTCACAACACCGCAACACACTACAAGCAACACTTCTCCTTGAACACTATCGCACTATGACGTGACAGTTCGATCTCAGAAAAACACAGTTTTCGTGTATCAACAGTACACGGAATCGCTTGAAATTCTGAATCTGGAATATATGAGTGTCGCCGAACACAACGCAAGTTACAGTTTCTGAAACTGACCTAGTTTTTCTATGGGCCCCACCTTGCGGGCTCGAAACGCAGGTCGAGATGGCTCCGAAACTTCGATCTGACAAAAACAAGTGACCCTAAAGGGATAACTCTCGAAAATATTTTGAGTTCTTCTTCCTTCACGGCGATTTTCATAGCAAACGGAGGCCGTTTGTGAAATCACGTTTTCTCCACGCCTTGCCGCGTAGTCTTCACCGTCGCCTTCTCCACGAGCTCTCTACAGCCACGCTGGCTCTGATACCATGTCACGAGGAAAGAGATAAGGAAGAGAGCTCACACACACACTCTCACTCTCAAGGAGAAGCACACACACAGATTGAGGCAAGGAAGAATGATCTTCTTCTTCTTCTTCTATTACATAAAAGGAATGTACAAGAATGACCTAAAAAACAAGAATACAACCAGTGCAATATATAAAGACCAGTACATAAGGAAAAACCTAATGTCCGCGAATGAGTGAGCTGGCAAGAAACAAATATGCCATCACTCTCGGTAGATAAATCTAATAAATCTCAATGAAGCATCCCTGACATATACCGGCGTGACCACTATACATGTCAGAGAAACAAAAAACTGGTACGTGTCATCCTGGATCATCACATGTTGAGCTTGATATCTCAACAGTTGTCTCACAGATGAGAAGGTTTATGCATTGCCCAGATATCAAGCATTGGCAGGTGGCTAAGTGCATCTTTTGCTACTTGAGTGGTACCCGGCTACTTGGGTTGTTTTATCCCAAGGGGGGATCACTACCATCATATTTGCATGCTTTTTTTGACTCTGACTAGGCTGGTTGTTATGACACTCATGTGTCTACTGGTGGTTTTTGCTTCACGCTTGGTAGCTCATGCATATCTTGGCTGAGTAAGAAGCAGGCTATTGTGGCCACTTCTAGTTGTGAGGCTAAGTATAGGGTAGCTTTCACAATGACTGTTGAGTGTGTGTGGCTTGTTGATATATTTAGGTAGTGATGTGTGTGAACACTCTAGGACCGTCGGGGCACTTTTTTCCCTCTTTAGGAGGTTTTTTTCCCCCGGCTTGTACATACGCCTATTGCCCTAATGGGCTACTTATCTTTGTACATTCTCCAGTAATACATTCAGTATTGTGTGTTTGTGCTCCAAGCTTCTTCTTCTTCCTTGTGTTGTTCGCGTGCTTCTGCAGACGTCTATCTCCAACAATTGGTATCAGAGCAGGTCGTCGCTTCTTCTAGGGCGCCGTCGACACTCCTCCGTTTGCAGTCTCAGATTCGCACAAAATTTGGTGAGCATACTCAGGGTGTTTCCAAGATCAAAACTTCTTCGCTCTGTGGTGCCGAAATCGCGATCTAAGCTCGTTTCGACCTCCGAATGCACTATCACAGCGCTTGTGCAGGCTATTTTGTCCTTTTGTGCCAAAGGTATATACGAGTTTCTATTCGCCAGTTTAAGCGTCTCGAAGTCTGCTACAGGTCTAGCAGAACTCGTCTGGGCAGTTCTGTTCAACTTTTTGAGATACAGTCAATTTTCTGCATCAAGGTATTTTAGTCACCGGCCATGGCTGAAAGCAGTGATGTATTCCGTATGTTGGCTGTTGAGGATAAGTTGGATGGTACCAACTACCCATTATGGGCTTATATGATGCGACATGTACTGGTTGCAAAAGGATTGTGGAACATTGTGCAGGGTGTTGAAAGACGTCCTGTTACACCTCTAACGACAGGTACTGCAAATACAGGTGTTGGAGCTGATGAAGATGGTGTCGAAGATGATATTCTGCAGATTCCTGTTCGTGTTGTTGTTTCTGTTGCACCTACTGCAGAGCAGATTCGTTAGGACGCAGAGATGCCCAAGCACATGCATTGATAAATTTGTCTGTCAAACGTGCCATTATTCCTCACATTCGCTCTTGTAGAACAGCAAAGGATGCTTGGGATACACTTACCACTTTGTACCAGGCTAGGAATGAGGCTCGTGTTGCTTACCTCCGAAAACAGTTGGAGAGTGAGCACATGAATGAAGGTGATTCTATGGATAGTTTTCTTACAAAGATCAAAGACCTGAAGGAACAATTGATTTATGCTGATGAGGTTATACCAGATAGCTCACTTGTGCAGACCATTCTGGATGGTCTTCCTGATTCATATCAGAGTTTTGCCTCTACTCTTCGGTTGATGATGAAAGGCAATCCGAATGCCTTGTCATTTGAGGAATTAGTCTCTGTTCTGTTGCAGGAAGATCAGTCCAGGCAGAACAGGTCCATTATGCGTGTTGCAGATCAAGCTTTCCTGGCTAGTCAGAAGGGCAAAGGAAAATGGAGCTCTTCTACTAGTAAGCAGAAATCTGCAAATGTTGCACAATCGAAGAACTAGGATAAAGATGAGAAGAAATCAGAAAAGCAGAAATTGTTCTGCAAGTACTGTAAAGGAAATGATCATATTATAAAGAACTGTCCAAAACTGGCTGCTAAAGAGGCAAAGAAGAAAGAGGCTGGAATGGTTGTTGCAGAGGCCTCTACACCAAAAACAGAGTCTGCAAATCTTGTGCAGGAAGAAGAATGGGCGTTTACTACTGTCTGCAGTTTTGACCCATCTTCTCATGATCAGTGCATGTCTGCAGTAGACTCAGATGTTTGGTACTTTGACAGTGGGGCGACCAAACATATTACCTCGCAGCGCAGTTTCTTATCTTCACTCGAGCCTGCCCCTACAGGGAATACTGTCACATGCGCCAATAACTCCTCTTATCCTGTTATGGGAGTTGGTAAGATCATTCTGACTACTGCCAATGGTAGTTCTTTCACTTTGTCAGATGCTTTATTTATGCCACGGATCAAAAAGAACCTATTATCAGTTTCTGCATTAGCCAAGATTGGCTTGGTTGTGAAATTCGTTGATGACAGGTGTACAGTCCATGATCTCTCAAATGGCGATGTGATTATTGCTTCTGGAATTTTATGTCGTGGGCTGTATAAGCTCATAGACTATGAAAGATCTGTGAATGATTCGGCATGTGCAGTTCATGATTCTCAGGCTATGTCAGATGCAAAGCTTTGGCATGCACGCTTTGGTCATCTGAATTTTGCTAGTTTGTTACGCCTGCAAAAATCTGAAATGGTGTCCTCTTTGCCCAAACTTGAGGCACCTGGAAAACATGTTTGTAAAGGCTGTATTTTGGGCAAAATGCAACGTTCTTCCTTTCCAAAAGATGGTTCAGTTCGGGCTACGCAGAAATTGCAGCTTGTACATAGTGATGTCTGTGGTCCTATGCAGACACCCTCTTTTGGAAATTACCTTTACTTCGTGACTTTCATTGATGATTTTTCCAGGCATGCATGGGTATATCCACTCAAAGCAAAGTCGGAAGTGTTCATGTGCTTCAAACAGTTTTTGGTTTTGGCTGAAAATCTGTCAGCATGTAAAATGGGCACCCTCCGTTCTGATCGAGGGGGGGAATATATGTCTTCAGATTTTAATGCATTTCTGGTTGAACGTGGGATAAAACACCAGTGTACAGTGCCGTATACACCTCAACAGAATGGAGTTGTTGAACGAAAGAACAGGTCACTCATTGGAGATTGCGACGTGCATGGTCAAAAGTCAGGCTTTACCACATAGTTTCTAGCTTGAGGCTGTCATGTGTGTAGCATATGTACTGAACAGGTGTCCCACTAAAGCGTTGCAGTCTATCCTCCATATGAGGCTTGGCATGACCGCAAGCGATCTGTTGCTCATCTGCGTGTTTTTGGTTGTTTGGCATATGCATTAGTGCTTGAACAACATCGCAGAAAATTGGATGATAAGGCAGTAAAATGTATTTTTGTTGGGTACAGTTCTGAAAGTAAAGGCTATCGTCTGTATCATCCACAGACTAAACGCATTCTAGTTAGCCGTGATGTTGTCTTTGTGGAAGATGCTATTTAACCATTGCTTTCATGTACTAAGGAGACATCTGTTAGCTCCAAAGACATGTATGATACCTTGATGCCTCTTTTTACAGGTGGACAGGCTAGTGCTGGTCCTAATGAGGCAACTTCTCAGCCTTTGCAGGTTTCATATGATGATGCACATCATTCCATTTCTGATGCAGATTTACATGATGCACTTGTTGATGAGAGAGCTGATATTGAGCAGGCAAAAACTATGCCAAAATGGCTGGTGCAGACTTTGTGTGACAGCAAATTAGATGCACCTTTGTCATATCGTACTCGTTCAGGCTCTCATAGTGCCTCCTTTGCATCAGATTGCTATGCTATGGCTGCATCTAGTCTCTGTGATGAGAATGAGCCTGTTTCTTTTGATGAAGCACAAAATTCAAAAAATTGGATGGCTGCTATGCAATCTGAATATGATGCTATAATGAAGAATGGTACATGGTCTTTATGTGACTTGCCTCCTGGCAAGAAGGCCATTGGCACTAAGTGGGTATACAAGCTGAAGCGTAAACCTGATTGTACAGTTGATAGGTATAAGGCTAGGCTTGTTGCAAAGGGTTATGCACAAGAAAGAGGCATTGATTTTGATGAGACCTTTGCACCTACATGCCGCATGACTACTGTTCGGAGCATTTGTGCACTTGCAGCCCATCATGGTTGGAATGTACATCAGTTAGACATTAAAACAACATTTCTGAATGGTGACTTGCATGAAGAAGTGTATGTTTTTCAGCCCCGTGGCTTTGTGCAGAAAGGGCATGAAAACCACGTTTGCAGGTTAAAGAAGGCATTATATGGTTTAAAGCAAGCACCACGTGCTTGGTATGAGAAGATACATGCCTATCTGATTGCACATGGTTTTGAGAACAGTCCAACTGAAAGCACCTTATATGTTAAACGTGCTAATGATGTGCTTCTGATCACTGTTGTCTCTGTTGATGACATGCTGCTCATTGGTCCTATTGAGACACATATTGCTGATTTTAAGGCTGATTTGCATGCCTCATTTGAGATGTCTGATTTGGGGCATTTGCATCACTATTTGGGCATTCAGTTTATGCATGTTGATGGTGGAATGGCTTTGTGTCAAATGAAATATATTGACACATTATTGCAGCGTTTTGGCCTTGAAGACTGTAAGCCTATTGCTACTCCTATGGAGATAGGTTTACGATTGAGTCTTCATGATGCTGGAGATGCATTTGATGCTGTTCTCTATCAGCAGGCTGTTGGATGCTTGATTTACTTATGCATTACTTGGCCAGATATTCAGTTTGCTGTCTCACAGATGAGCAGGTTTATGCATTGCCCAGGAGTCACGCATTGGAAAGCGGTTAAGCGCATCTTTTGCTACTTGAGTGGTACTCGGCTACTTGGGTTGTTTTATCCCAAGGGGGATCACTACCGCCAGATTTGCATGCTTTTTCTGACTCAGATTGGGCTGGTTGCTATGACACTCGTGTGTCCACCAGTGGTTTTTGCTTCATGCTTGGTAGCTCATGTATATCTTAGTTGAGCAAGAAGCAGCCTACTATGGCCACTTCCAGTTGTGAGGCTGAGTATAGGGCAGCTTTCACAGCGACTGTTGAGTGTGTGTGGCTCAGACGCCTTATGGCTGATTTGGGTGTTGGCCAGTCTTCTGCCACCACCATCTTCATTGATAGTCAGAGCGCATTGGCAGTTGCGAGGAACCCTGTGTTCCATGCTTGCACTAAGCACATTGAGGTGCATTATCACTATGTCAAGGAGAGGTTCTTTGCTAGGGAGATCAGCTTGGCATATGTGCCCACATAGGAGAACATTGCAGACCTTTTCACGAAGGCTCTGCCTAGGGAGAAGTTTGAAGCTTTCGGCAAAGCTTTGGGCTTACTTCCTTTTGTGGAGTGATTTCCACATAGCTTGGCACTTCCTTATACATGAGTGCCAGCTCCTTGTTCACCGCATCACTCCCAGGGGGGATTTGTTGATATATTTAGGTAGTGATGTGTGTGAACACTCTAGGACTGCCGGGGAACTTTTTTCCCTCTTTAGGAGGTTTTTTTTCCCCGTCTTGTACATACGCCTATTGCCCTAATGGGCTACTTATCTTTGTACATTCTCCAGTAATACATTCAATATTGTGTGTTTGTGCTCCAAGCTTCTTCTTCTTCCTTGTGTTGTTCGCGTGCTTCCGCAGACGTCTATCTCCAACATGGCTCAGTTGCAAGGAACCCTCTGTTCCATGCTCGCACTAAGCACATTGAGGTGCATTATCATTATGTTAGGGAGAGGTTCTCTACCAGAGAGATCAGCTTGGCATATGTGCCCATGCAGGAGAACATTGCAGACCTTTTTATGAACGCTCTACCTAGGGAGAAGTTTGAAGCTTTCCGTAAGGCTTTGGGCTTACTTCCTTTTTTGGATTGATACCACATAGCTTGGCACTTCCTTATACATGAGTGCCAGCTCCTTGTTCACTGCATCACTCCCAGTGGGGATTTGTTGATATATTTAGGTAGTGATGTGTGTGAACACACTAGGACCACTGGGGTACATTTTCCCCTCTTTAAGAGGTTTTTTCCCCCAGCTTTTATATAGGCCTATAGCTCTAATTGGTTACATATCTTAGTGGTAAGACATTCAATATTGTGTGTTGTGCTCCAAGCGTCTTCTTCTTTGTTTTGTTGTTCGCGTGCTTCTGCAAGCGTCTAACTCCAACACAAGGGACACATGAGAAGCACACACAAGGAGCAAAAATGTAGCAAGAAACATGGAGAAGAAGGATGGTTGGAATAGCTCTCTCTATTGACAATGATCAGAACTAAAGTAAGAGCTGAATAATATCTCTGAGTACAAAGTACCACCACATATGAGTGAATCATGTATGTGGTAACATGGGAAAATACCTCTAGCTAGCACTAGAGTAAAAAGTACCCATGTATAGGGAAAGGGTTCACATCAAAGCTACTCAACGAACACATAAGTGTAACAGTGTCTCCTATGGAAACTTCTTCTACCACTAGGTCTGGGATCAACTCCTCAAGAGTTGATAGAGGATCTCTATACAAGATGGTAGTAATAAGGGGGTTCTATTTGTCTTCCCCACTCAGCCCATTGAGAGTAATCTGCACAAGGTCTTCCTCATCTACTTTGAAGCCAATGGATGCCAATTGCTCCCTCAACTCCTTCACCTTCAGGTGTAGTCAACAATAGATTGACCACTACCCTTGTTTAAGGAATGTTCATTCTTAAATTGCATCTTTTTTATTCTTGTGGAAGTGGCATATATCTTCTCTAAGCCTCCAAAAATCTCTAGCATGATCAAACTTTGATATATGACCAATCATAGTGTTAGACATTACTTGTGATATGTAGAAGATAGCTCTATTATTCCTTTCCTCCCAATCCTTCAACATCTTCAATTCTTGATTGGTAGTCTTTGGATCTTGGGGATCCGCATTGGGCTTATCTTCATCTCCACACACAATAACCCATAAACCTTTGCTCATGAGGTAGTTCATGACTCTAAACCTCCATGGCTGGTAGTTGTCTTTGTCAAGCAGCTCCACTTTTTGACCTATGTCATCCATAATGAATGGGAAATTAGGGTTACATTGAAAAGAACCTCTTAGCCTTGATGTCAAAGCTCTTGTGTTCTTCTTCTAGAGTCTTCAAAGGATGCTTCATACTTTGATACCAACTGATGGAATTTAATCCCTCAGATTTGCACAATATAAGTGAAGTGAACCTAATACCTAGGTCACTTCATACACCTTTTCTGTTACCCTACAACAAAACTCTGATTCACTTGCCTTACACTAATCCAAATCACCTAAGCTTGTAAACACACTTATTAAAGAAGCTATAGAACACCGCAAATGGATCTGTTTAGGTCAGTCAACAACTCTATACAAAAGGAGACTATGCAGAGATGTAAGATATGCAAAAATTAGGGTTATAGAGATACACCGATTTCTCTACACATAAAATTGATTTCAAGAAGCCCTCTTTGGAAAAGCAAGATGAATATATATCTACAAAACATACTTTAAATCTCTTGAATTGAATATGTACACAAGGAGTTACAGCTGTTATAAGCATATTATGTCTATACCTACAAGAGACTAGAGGAGATGTGGGCTTGATAGCTCCTCCTTACTCCTCCTGTGTGCATATAACACCCTCCTCTATGTTTTTCCTAGCTTGGATAGCTGCTTTTTAGCTCCTTGAGTCTTGGATGACTCTCTTCTTGAGCCTCTTTGAGTATATGTCTCTTGGTCTTCAATGACCTACAAGACTTCCATGCATTTGATGACTCTTCAGCTCCCTTTATAGCTTTTGGATGCCTTTCCAATTTTTTCCACCACCTTAGGACTCCCTTTCCTTACCTTTCCTGATCTTGACACTATCCTGAGTGATTTGAGTCATGAATTTTGTCCACATTAAGGTCTTTTGACCCTTTTATCCACCTAAAGCTTGCATACTTCACATTTTCAACATCATACACAGACAATTGGTTTTAAGTTTAACCATCAAGATATTTCTTTTTCTACAATGCATGACTTCCAACCATTTCCATTAGTTATTCATACTCAAGTAAAATGTGCATTTAGGAAATGCTAAAATTCATGTATTGTTTTTGTCAATAACATAGTTGATTATACACATACACTTTCTAATGCACATAAATCATTTATGGCTTCTTATGAGATTGTTTTATGGCTTATTTTCCTTCTAAACTACCACCTTCTAGGGAATCCCTTGATCATAGTATAGACTTAATACTTGGTAGTTATCCTCCCCATAAAGCACCTTATAGGCATGGACATTTACATAAAAAAGAAATATCTAATCAAGTTAAGGATCTACTCCATAAAGGACTTATAAGGCCTCGTTCTTCTCCCTTTGGAGCACCTATTCTTTTAGTAGAGAAGAAGAAAAAGACTTATAGGATGTGCATTGACTATAGAGCACTCAATAAAATCACAATTAAAAACAAATATCCTATTCCTAAGACAGATGATTTGCTAGATAAACTTCATGGAGCATGTGTCTTTAGCAAAATTGATCTTAAATCTGGGTATCATCACATATGAATGACACAAAATGACATTTATAAGACTCCTTTCAAACTCAAAATGGTCACTTTGAATTCATGGTAATGTGTTTTGGATTCACCAATGCACTTGCTACATTTGCATGTATGATGAATAACTGTTTTGTTGATTACCAAACTTTTGTTCTTATTTTATTTGATGATATACTTGTCTATAGTGAGAATGAAAATGACCATGAAAATCATTTAGCAACTGCATTTAATTTGCAAAAAAAAACTTTATGCTGATCCTAAAAAGAGTTATTTCTTCCAAAATGAATTAGAGTTTTTAGGACATATTGTTTCTAGTCAAGGCATTCATGTAGATCCAAAGAAAATTAGAGTAATTGAAGAATGACATGTACCTCAATTTATTAATGATGTATGCTCTTTTCTAGGTTTACCTAGCTTTTATAGAAAGTTTGTAAAATGTTTTTCTTATTTAGCACTCTCAATCACATTATTATTGAAGAAAAAGTTAAAATTTGTATGGGGACTAGCACAAAAACAATCTTTGAAAAACTCAAACATGCACTTTCTCATGCACTTGTTTTGTAATTACCGGATTTTGCACAACCTTTCCATGTAGTTAAAGATGCTAGTGTTTTAGTTATAGGTGTTTTATTAATGCAAAATGATCATCCTATTGCATTTGAAAGTAGGAAACGTAAACCTTCTCAAAAGAATTATACTACATATGATAAGAAACTTTTAGCTGTTGTGCATGCTTTAAATTTTTGGAAACATTACCTTATGGGTTCTGAAGTTCTAATCAAGATAGACCAACCAGCTATTAAACATTTATTAAACCAACCATTTGTAAGCCGCCGAAAAGGAACTCATATTTCTTGTAAAATATATCCTGAAAAGTCGCACGGATGAAAAGACATAGCGCAACGTTGTACCTTTTGATAAGATTAATGAAAGAGTCGCATTAAGAAGAAGGTTGACCGCTGGACTGTTCGTCTGGGCGAGGAGCCGAAAGGGAGCAATGTTGCAGAACTCTGTGTAACTGAGTCTTTTTTTTGTTAATTCAGTTTAATCATTAAGTGAAGTTAATGAAGTGTTAAGTAATTTGATTAACACGCTACGTGAAAGAGTTACACGGTAAACTTTCTGACATGAAAGTGCATTAACGTTGTATTCCGAGTAGTATTGAAAGAGAATACGCTAGCGCTTAATGCAGTGAAGTCATATAATCTTACTCTGTAGTTGGGAAAATACAAATAGGGTCTTTGTTTACAGACCCCTGACCATCCCAAGAACCCAGTCGTGCATTAACCTTAAACAGTAAAAAGGTTTAACATTTAACACTGGCCGTCTGTGGGAAATGGAGTAGTCGTTTGCAACAAAGATTAGAGATTGAGGAAGAATTCTTTGATATATGCATGTAACACATTCCGGTGAATCATACCCTAAATACCGTAGAGATCAACATCCCCGGGCAGTTTCGAACCTATTAGGAACACCCCCTGGTGGTAGAAGTACAGGACAATCAAGTTCGGTTGCAGAAGGTTCGGTACAGCCAGCCAACACCAATTCCGGTGGTAGTTTGGTAGTACATGATGAGATTCTGATGAATTCCAGTGCGAGTTTGATACCTTTGGGAGAAAGTACGGTGATTTCTGGTTGTATAGAGATGCAGTGCAGAGTCAGTTCCGCACTATCGGGTCAGAATTCGACCACTTTCAGTGATAGGTTCTCGTTATCTAGTGCGAACATTTCCGGTGAAAGTGCAGTCTGGTCCGGTGAGAATTTGGCGAGTTTCGGTGAGATTTCGGTATTACCTGGTGGTGATTCAAAGTTTTTTGGTGAAACTGCGGTGCTGTTTGGTGGAAACTTACTGCGCTCACCAATCTTCGATGCACGATTAGCTAATTTCGACACTCAAGTTAAGGAAGGGCTGATAGATTTGGAGTTAAGCAAGCGGTTCAACGACATCTTAGGACCGGAAAGTGAGCAGGTTGACTCTATAGTTCACGAAGATCAAGAGATACCTCCTCAAAATTCGGGTAATAATAACAACGCCAATAACAACAGTACCATGAGTGGCTCCCAGCAACAATAGCAAACACCACCACAACCACAGCCACAACCACAACCACAGCCACAACCCCAACATCAGTAGCAACAGGTTATCCCACCGCGTCCGGTACCAGCAGGGGTTGTGAAGAGATGGATAGGTATGTGCTTGAAGATGAAGAGGTGTTGCAAAATCCTTGATCTACACCAGCCAAATGAACTCTAGGAGTATATGGTGGGCCATTTTAGCTTGCCAATGGTTGTATTAGACACCCTATGTACCTTGGAAGATGACTCTCAAAAAGATAGATCAAAACAGATAAGTTGGAGTTAGCTCAGAGGTGAAGAACTTGCTATTTTGGTTCATACACCTGTCCAATGTTTTGCATAATTCTCTGAGCACAGTAGCCATTAGCTTAATTCCTCTTAGGGAACTCTAGTTAACTTAAAGAGCTAACTTCCAAGAGTAATCTCATAAAAAATAATGAACCACACACTGAGAAAGATGTTTAACAAGTGATGACATCATCCCGATTTTCATGGGTGCTATAGTAATGAGACCAATGAGCAAAAAAATAAATATAACTCCAGCTTTAAGAGACCAATGATTATGAAAATTTGTGCTTATACTAGACAGTATGCTGAATCCAAAAAGCTTTAAATCATTGAATTTGGGTAAGTACACACTCACAAAACAGCTCTGACAAGATGCGTAAAAAAGTCGGGTACCTGACAGAGAAGTGAAAATGAACAGACACTATTGACTTCAACTGAACATAACTGAAGATTGAAACACCCAAATGAAATGAAAATTGTTGAGCATATATTAGAATTATAAAGCTAACTTTACCAAGTTAAATCACTGAAAATGATGCACCAAGCTCAGAGAAACCATCTCTGCAATCTGACTGAGAAAACTGAGAGATATGGCAATGAGTAGTACACTTCACAAGAACATGGAAATATGAACTCAAATGATCATGAAAATGAAAGTGTATTGCTTGCACAATACAATGGACTTACTGATACATATGTGTGCCTTGGAATCACACCTTGATATGGCATAATGCTCAGCTCTTGGAGGTCTTCACATAGGTCTCTCTAACCACGACTAAAACTGCCATCTATTTATAGTTGAGCTTGGGAGGCTAACTTCCCTCAATCACTCTCCAATCAATAGTGATTGATTTGATTCTCTACCTACCACAAATCACGAATTTGTGGCTCCTCTTTCCCTTTTTGATCAAGTGGACTCAACCACTTAAGTTTCTCTCACTTTTACATTAAGTAAACTCTTCAAAAGTTACAAGAGGTAGTTCATAAGTGAACTTTACATAGTCTTCATTTAAAGCTTCTTCTATGACTTTTTGGGACTCAAGCCAATACTTAGGCTTGTCATAGACTTGCTCCAATGGCTTTCCCTCAAGCCAGGTATGATTGAGGTCTTCAATCTTCCAAGATTACCTGCAAACCAATCATAGCCTTGAATTTGCAAAGCTTTGTACCATCCAATGCCTTGGTTAGAATATCTACACATTGTTGATGAGTGGACACATATGATATTTGAATCTCTTTGCTTAGAACCTTCTCTCTTACATACTGATAATGAACTTCAATATGTTTAGTCCTTGCATGAAAAATAGGATTAGCAGCCAAATGAATAGAACTCATATTGTCACAAAAAATAGTTGGAGTTCCAAACTTCAATCCAAGATCTTTGAATAATGTCTTCATCCACATAGCTTCTTGTGTAGCTATGGCAAGACCTCTATATTCAGCTTTAGTAGAAGAGAGAGAAACTATGGGTTGCTTCTTGGATGACCATGAAATAAGCTTTGAACCTGCAAAGGTAAGATAACCTGAAGTGCTCCTTCTATCTTCTTTGGAGCCAGCCCAATCTGCATCAGAAAATAGCTTCAAATCTAAATCAGATACATAAGGATAATAAAGTCCTTCATTTATGGTTCCTTTGAGATACTTGAGAATCCTTTTGGCAGCATCCATATGTGGTTTCCTTGGTGTGTGCATAAATTGACTTAGCACACTCACACTGTAACATATATCTACTCTTATCAATGTGGCATAGTTGAGACTACCCACTAGACTTTGATATGATGTGATGTCCTCTATGAGTTCACCTTCATGTGAGCTCAATTTGTGATTGACCTCCATTGGAGTACCTGCAATCTTACAATCTTGCATCTTGAATTTTGCCAACATGTCCTTAATGTACTTTCTTTGAGTGAGAAACAAACCATGATCTTTGTAGACATCCTCCAAGCCTAGAAAGTAGGTAAGTGAACCCAAATCACTTATCTTGAACTCTTCTCTCATCTGATCTTTGATCTTCTTCATACCATCTGCATCATTTCCTGTCAATATAATATCATCTACATATACACATAGGTAGATGATCTTAGAATTACTCTTTTTGATAAAGAGTGAATGATCTGCCTTGCTTGGTTGAAAGCCTTTGTCCTGCAAGAATGAAACAAGCCTGAAATTCCAAGCTCTTGGAGCTTGCTTGAGACCATACAATGCTTTGTTAAGTTTACACACATAATCAGGATAAACTTGATTCTCAAAACGAGGTGGTTGTGCCATATATACCTCTTTTGTTATCCAACCATTCAAGAATGCATTCTTTACATCTAGTTGAAGTATCTTCCAATTCTTGGAAGAGGCAGTACTAAGCAAAACCCTAATAGTAGGCATCTTTGCCACAGGAGAGAAGGTCTCCTCATAATCAATTCCCTAAGTTTGTGCAAAGCCTTTTGCTACAAGCCTTTCCTTATACCTATTAATGGAACCATCAGAATTCTTCTTGAGTTTATAGACCCATCTTGAGCCTATTACCTTCATGGATGAAGTCTTGGGCACCAAATCCCAAGTGTTGTTTTCCTCAAGTGTTTCAATCTCTTCCTTCATTGCATGCTTCCATTCTGATTTTGCTTTGGCCTCTTCAAAGGATGATGGCTCCTCTTGGTTTATGTCCTGTGCTATGTAGATAGAATGTTTAGTTACTAATGAGGTGTCAAACCCATACCTTTCTGGTTTTTTCTTTTCCCTCATAGATCTTCTTAGGCCATGATGTGATGATTCTGCCTCATGTCCAAGTTCCTGCAATTTTGCTTTACCTTTAGACTTCCATGCTTTGATCTTTTCGATCTGAGATTCTTCATCATCCTCTAAGGTGTCTTGTTCTTCAATCTTCGGTTGTTCTCTACCAAGCTTTGGAAAATCTTCTTCAAGATCATATGGTAAAATGACCTTCCTACATGAATCTTCATACCATGAATTGTTTTCATCAAAAACTACATCTCTGCTTACCAAGAATCCTTTGTTGGTAGGGTTGTATAACCTGTAGCCCTTTTGATTGTTGTCATATCCAATAAATACACACCTTTCTGCCTTTGGATCCATCTTGCCTCTAACCTGTGAAGGAACATGAGCAAAAGCAATACATCCAAAAATTTTACAATGATCTAAGCTTGGTCTTCTTCCATTCCAAGCCTCATATGGAGTCATCCCATCAAGGGATTTTGAAGGAAACCTGTTAATCAAGTAAGTGGCTGTAGATAGAGCCTCAGCCAATAGATAATTAGGTAAATGCTTTTCATTTAACATGGACCTTGCAGCTTCAACAATTTTCCTATTCCTCCTTTCTGCCACTCCATTTTGCTTAGGAGTGTACCTTGTAGTTACCTCTCTTTTGGTTCCTCTTTCTTGAAGAAAATAATCAAACTCATGGGAGAAGTATTCTCCCCCTCCATCTCACCTTAGCCTTTTTAGTGATTTACCTGTTTGATTCTCCACAAGAGCCAAATATCTTTTGAAACATGAAAAAACTTCATCTTTGTGTTTCATAAAGAATAGGATAGTCCATCTGCTGCAATCATCAATAAAGGAGACATAATACCTTGATCCAGATATTGAAGCTTCCTTGCTAGGTCCCCATACATCTGTATGAACCAACTCCAAGAGATCTCCATGTATATAACCTTTCTTCATGAATGGTAACCTGTGAGACTTTCCAAATTGACATGCACTACACTTATAAATCATATGTTGTTTTGACAAGTTAGGAAGTCCAAGTACACTTTGGTCCCTCCAAATTTGCTTTAATGACCTTTCACCAATATGTGCTAACCTTTTGTGCCATACTTCCAATTCTATGAGTGTCTGACTACCATAATTAAAGAGAGCAATGTTTCGAGTGTCTTGTAATTCAAATGTGAACAATCTACCTGTCTTTTCACCTTTTGCAATTCTTCTGAATCCTTGACTTGGATCTTCAACAAATGCTCCTGCTTTTGTGAACCTGACTTGCAGCCCTTTCTCCACTATCTGCCCAACACTTATCAAATTCTTTGTAATGGTAGGGACATAGAGTACCTTACTGAGTAGGTTGATGTTTCCATCAGGTGCTTTGACATTGCCTATTTTCTCCACAGGATGTTTTGTGTCATCTCTTGTTTGTACCTCATGCTTATTCCTTGGATCTTCTAAATCTGATAGGAGTGCCACATTTCCTGCCACATGATTTGAACAACCTCAATCTATGTAGAAAACATGCTCATCAGATTTACCTTGTGGCATAGCCATGTTCATGATCAATAATGAATCCTCTTTTTTTTAGTCTTCTGTGTAGTTATTGTAGTCTCTCCTTCCTTTGTAGCCTCCTTGATAGTTTGAATGATTGTAGTTGTTGTAGCTGCCATGATAATTGTTGAACCTTCCTCTTGAGTAGCCATAACTTCCTCTATTGTATCCTCTGCCTCTTTGATTCCTGGAATTTCTAAAGCAATTTTCAGTTGTATGATTAGTTAGTCCACAAATAGAACATGAGTTGGAGCCTTGGGATCTCCCCCTGCCTTGTCTACCTCCTCTTCCTCTACCTCTGCCATGTCTTCCTTTACCTACATAGTTAGCTTGATATGTACGTGCTTCATCATCCAATTTCTTTGCCTTTCCTTTGTTATCTTTGGACTTGCTTTTATCAGTGTATAAAGCTGAAGATTGATTACCTTTAGAGCTTTCTCCATTTTTGATAAGCTTTGCCTCTTGAGTAAGTAGTTGTCCAATGAGTGTATTCAAATCAGGTACATGCATGTCCATGTACAGATCCATAGCTGTGGTGAATGCTTCCCAGTTGTCATCTGTCCTCAAGCTATTGATTACCTGCCTTACAATTTTCTCTTCATCTATTACCTCTCCAATGCTTCCCAACTGATCTACTATGTCCTTGAGCTTTGTGACAAAATCAGTCACATTTTGTTTGGGAGCCTTCTTGATAGTTGTGAAATCCAGCCATAGTTGATGCTTCCTAGCTTTAGTACTTGAAGAGAAGAAAGCTTCAAGTGCATCCCACACTTCCTAAGATGTCTTACAACTTCTAATGTGAGGCAACAAAAAATCTGAGATAGAGTTGTGCTCAATCTTTCTTGCTCTTCTTGTGTTGGTTGACTTTTGTTCCTAAAACTTGGCATAACTTCATCTCCAACCACATAACCATATAAAATTCTACCTTGGAGATAAGCTTCCATTCTTAATGACCAAGCTGAGTAGTTACCTCTGTCCAATTTGTCAATTGAAGAAGGAAATCCATCTGCCATGTTGTCCAACCTTGCTCTGATACCACTATGAAGAGATGGATAGGTATGTGCTTGAAGATGAAGAGGTGTTGCAAAATCCTTGATCTACAACAGCCAAATGAACTCCAGGAGTATATGTTGAGCCCTTTTAGCTTGCCAATTGATGTATTACATACCCTATGTACTCGGAAGATCACTCTCAAAAAGATAGATCAAAACAGATAAGTTGGAGTTAGCTCAGAGGTGAAGAACTTGCGATTTTGGTTCATACACATGTCCAGTGTTTTGCATAATTCTCTAAGCACAACAGCAATTAGCTTAATTACTCTTGGGGAAGTCTACTTAACTTAAAGAGCTAACTTTCGAGAGTAATCTCATAAAAAATAATGAACCACACACTCAGAAATATGTTTAACAAATGATGAGATCATCCCGATTTTCATGGGCTGCTACAGTAATGAGACCAGTGAGCAGAAAAATAAATATAACTCCAGATTTAAGAGGCCAATGATTATGAACATTTGTATGCTTATACTAGACAGTATGCTAAATCCAAAAAGTTTCAAATCATTGAATTTGGGTAAGTACACACTGAGAGATAGCTCTGACAAGATGAGTAAAAAAGTCGGGTACCTGACAGAGAAGTGAAAATGAAAAGACACTGTTGAATTCAACTGAACATAACTGAAGATTGAAACACCCAAATGAAATGCAAGTTGGTGCGCATATAGTAGACTTATGGAGCTAACTTTACCAAGTTAAATCACTGAAAATGATGCACCAAGCTCAGAGAAACCATCTCTGCAATCTGACTGAGAAAATTGAGAGATATGGCAGTGAGTAGTACACTTCACAAGAACATGGAAATATGAACTCAAAAAATCATGAAAATGAAAGTATATTGCTTGTACAATACAATGGACTTACTGATACATATGTGTGCCTTGGAATCACACCTTGATATGGCATAAAGCTCAGCTCTTGGAGGTCTTCACATAGGTCTCTCTAACCACGACTAAAATTGCCATCTATTTATAGTTGAGCTTGGGAGGCTAACTTCCCTCAATCACTCTCCAATCAATTAGTGATTGATTTGATTTTCTACCTACCACAAATCACAAATTCATGGCTCCTCTTTCCCTTTTTGATCAAGTGGACTCAACCACTTAAGATTCTCTCACTTTTACATTAAGCAAACTCTTCAAAAGTTACAAGAGGTAGTTCACAAGTGAACTTTACATAGTCTTCATTTAAAGCTTCTTCTATGACTTTGTGGGACACAAGCCAATACTTAGGCTTGTCATAGACTTGCTCCAATAGGGGTCACATATAAAAAATTTGGAGGATTTCTGGGGGATGATCCAGATGCGCATGTATGGACCTTTGAGATTAATTATGCAGTTCTGAACTATCCAGTAGACCCTACCTACAAAGCAATTGTGTTCCAGCCCACACTGGTCAATGAAGCTGCACGATGGCTAACTGAATACGATTTGAACCACTTCCGGCAGTATGATGATGTAAAGGATGCCTTTCTACAACGGTTTCGATTGAAGGAGAATCCTGCCAAAATTTTTTACTACTTGCAGAACAATAGGCAGAAACCACACCAAACTGTACAGGATTATGCCATGCTATTTCGGACACATCTAAGGTAGTTGCCACCCACGCATGCTAATCTACCAGATGACGTTATCACTCAATGGTTCATCGATGGATTAAAGCCCCAATTGAAGCAGATTATGATCATAAGGAGTGTGGGTGGAATGACTTTAGATGTCGTAATTGCTATGGCATTACAATTAGAGAACAAAGTGGGCGGATTTACCGAAGACCTGGAGTGGCTGAAAGCCTCTAGGCAATCCAATGAGGACCCTTTAAAAAAAATTTACTGTACCAAATGCAAAAACCCAAGGCATAGCAGTTCAACATGCGCACTGAACCAAATGTATTGTGCCATCTGCCACATAACAGATCATACCACGGAGACTTGTACATATAATGCCAAGGTACAAAACAGAGCAGTGGTTAGTGCCATCATTCAGGAGCAGGGACAACCAACTAGCCATTATGTACCACCACAGATGCGGAATACCCTGTACCAGGGATACAAGAATTATCGAGGAGGGCAGACAAATAACTTCGGTCAAGCTCTGTGGAATGCAGGCATGTCAAGAGAAGGTACATCTAATCCAACTCCTAAATGTCATTTCTATGGGGAAATAGGGCATATCCGGAGGTTTTGCAAAGATGCAATGGAGTATGATAAAAAGAAAAAAGAACGGCAACATCGAATGGCAAATATGGTGTATATCTCACCTGTGGATACGCAAGCAATAGCGGTACGAACACGATCAAGCAAGCAACTATAGCTAGCCGTGGAGATCTTCGAACTAGGAATTCGTGAACAACAGAAGTAATAAAACCATGGAGAATCTTTTTCATAGATGCTAATGTAATAATGTCTTCTTTGGCTAGACAGCTTCACCTTCAAGAAAATCTATCCAGAAAATAAGTGTTTAATGCTTCCATCTAGATCATCATTGCTTTCAAAGAGCAGTATAAGAACCAAATCTACATATTGACTCACTATAGAACCCTCAAAGTGTCACTTCGCTTAGAACCACAAGTTTGAGGCAAATGGAATTCTTGGCAAAGAATGAGAAACTATTGATGCTTCAGTGTTCAATGGGCTCGTATTTTGGTGTCCTTCAGTGAATGTCAATGGCCACATGATTCCAGAGTCATTTGGTGTTCCTCAGTGTTTGACATTCTGATATTTTGGTAGTCTTGAGTCCAAGTGTTCCAATGAAGTTCGCTCTCGCATTTATGCCCAAATTTCTTTTGAATGTTTGGTGGTTTCCCCCACAATCCCACTACATCTAGCAACGTCCATCATCTTAAGTACATTTTGTCATTCATGCCACCAACAATCCTTTTAACACTTGCAATGCATTCTTAGGTGGAGGCACCAACCCTACCACATATTCCCACATCTCACTTGTGTGAATGCTTAGTTCCTTGTAACAGCACCTTGAATAATGATGGTACAACATGGAGGCATAAAGGTGAAAGAGTCTTGAAGGTGCCCACTAGATCAGGATCTCAACCTCTTCATAAGAATCCAAATGCACAACCATGTGACATTGAAGGATATAGCATCATCTCACCTCATACCATCATTGTCATAAGAGATAGATCCAAGAGCATTTGCACAACATCGCGTTGATAGTTGTCGATTATGTCCATGGTAGGTAAAGATATAAGAAGCCAAGTTTGATATACAAAGGTACATATATTGTCATATACACACATGTGTAGAACATTGATATGCAAAGAGTGATAGAGGTGCAACCATGATACACATGCGCATAGAGATCAAAAGGGTATAATGAATGCAGAGAGAGAGTTGCTAAGTGGAGGCAAGCCAATTCATAGAGATTGGGAAGTGTGATCGTGGAGAAGGTCTAGTGCAGAATAACTAGAGTTTCTACCTATGTTGATCGACAAGGAGTGAGAAAAAGAGTGCTGTTGGAGAGCCACAAAGGGTCTAGCAATCAACAAAGAGAGGTTGAACTACAAAAGGATCGGCAGAAGTGGTGATTGCTAAAGTGACATTGAGAGCTATGAGATCATTGTCTGATCAACAACATGTGGTTTTGATCTCCCTTCTTTCTAAGAGCTCTCCCATCCTCCCTGAAGAATATCCTAACTGTTAAGTCAACCATGTCTTTTTCTCGTTTTCTATCTTAAGTTCTGAGTTGAACCCGTGCTAACTTCTTGTTTTGGTGTACGCATGCCATAGCATCATACGAAAGCTATCTTTATTCATCCATTAAGTTACATGACACTCGAGTGTTTGTCAGTTAAGATTGACTATCTATCAATCTAGTAGAACATTCCTCACTACCCCAATAAAGCAAGTACGAAAGAACCCAACACACCACATATAATTTTGATACGCCTGTTGGGACCTAGGGGGTCAACAATTTGTTCACCGTGCATACTTTTTCGTTTTATGACTAGGACCCTGTCCAATCCTACTTCTCTTAGTCCTCTCCACAATCCTAATAGAGCCACTAGTAGTAGTACCACTAGCGGCATTAAGTCTATAGCCCCAAATAGTAAAAGTAGCCGCAAACTTCCCCACCCAAGCACTCTCTTCTAGATTACAAAATGGTCCAAAAGCTTTCTTATCTCTTATCCCACATGAGGTTCAACTTCCAAACCTTTTAAAGAGCATCTGCCAAAGACCTAGATGATTATGTACAATGTCTTTTAGCATTGTGTAAAACCATGGCCTAAAGGGCCAAATAGATGCATTCATGGCTCTTTTTTTGGCAACTCTATGACGGCTTGCCCGGACCATCGTGATGGTCTCACACCATCGCGACGGTTCACTTGAGCCATCGCAACGGTCCCTAACCATCGCGAAGATCTCATCGACTCCATGCCATCGTGATTGGCCCATGCCATTGCGACGATCCTCTGCCATGTGTGAAGATAGACCATCGTGATGATACCAGGTAAGCCATCGCGACGCCTCGAAGTTGGACCATCATGATTGGCTCAAGCCATCGTGCCCCATGACCATTGCGACGGGCTCACGCCATCGTGACGGTTGCGTTGACTGTTGACCATCGCGACGGGCTCATGCCATCATGTTTGTTCACCAGATAGACCATCGCAACGCTTCATTTAGACCATCACGATGCCTCGCGCCATGGGACCATCGTGATTGCACCACGCCATCGCGACGGTTCACCTGAGCCATCGCGATGGGTCCCAGACCATTGCGATTATCTCGGACCATCACGATTGTTCATCCAAAACGAAAAAATTAGGGTTTGATTTTTTGGGCCATTTTGAGGCTAATTTGAGAAAAATTTTGGGTGACTAAGCTCATTGGAGATCCCTTAGCTCATATTTGAAGAAAAACATGTCTGTTAGTTTTTACCCCCGAGGACCTGAACGTTCATATCTTTTTCATTCAAAGTCCGTTTTTTGAGCTTTATAGCTCGTTAGAAAGCTCTTTACGAGTACTACACGTTTTTTTTAGATAAGATAATTTGAGGTTGACCCATTGTTGGGACTAGAAAAGCTAGGGGGCATCAAACAATTTGGGCCAAGAAGAAGGGACTTGAAAAGTGTATATATTCAAGTGCTTGATCTTCAATTTGAAAATTGGTCTAAACATTGGATTTTTATAGGTCTAACAAGGGCTATCAAAGGCAATCAAAGCAAGGCAGTGAAGAATGCAAGGCTTGGGAAGTGTGACTTCTTGGGCATTAGAGTAATCAAAGGAGCTGACTTGAGGTTGGAAGAATACTCAACCCCCCTCAGCCAATTATTAGCTTAGGCTAAAAGGTAGCATTGTGGATTAAATTAAAGACGATAGGAATGCATCAAGTTCAAGAGACTTAAATTTTTTTCTAGTCTAAGACTAAGATAAAAGTGTGCGATACGAAAACTGAAAGGAAAGAACTTAAATATGACGGAATGAGAACTCAAAAGTACAACGGAAAGTCGATTCCTGACGCTTACAGTAAGACAAAACAAGAACTTAAAGGAATTTAAAAAGAAACAAGCAATAAAGAACAAAGAACCATTGATGATCAAAGAAGTGCCATTTGTCCGAACCAACCACTTAGGTGCTCGCATCTATGAGGATGGTTTGCGAAGATCAGTGGTGCAATTGCACAATCTTGGTCAACCCATTGGATTGGGACGTCCAGTGGTGAAATTTGAGAGAGACGCATACATAGACAAAGAGGGATGATGTACATCATAAGTACTCAGCCAAATCATACCAAGGAGTTTGGTGTAGTTCAGCCAAAGACGAAAGCGAGAAACAAAGGAAAAGAACCATTAGGAGAAGAACCTAGGACACCTAGAGGGAAATCTGTATTGACAAGAGTTCTAATCCCAGATTGGATCCCTCAAGACAATAGAAGCATAGAGTTATTTTTGAATTAGGAGACAGATTAAACATTTTGGAGCTATAGAATGGAACAACCTAGTGAGGTAGGCTCCATCATGGTTTACGAATTCAAAGACCCAGATACATCTGGAAAGGTTGTATACCTGGATGATACTTCTGAACGAGTGTTTGTAACACTAGACCATGCAAGAAATACCTACACATGGAGAGGTGAGTTAGTCTTCCCCCCATCTCGAGCAAATGTAAGCACGAGCCATCAGGGTGCTGGAACATCCTCAGCCCATGGCAGTCAAAGAGAGAATAACAAAGAGAGACCTGAAGTAAGTTTCACTCATCCCATAGGGAGAGATAGAACCACCATGGACACCGATAGAGTGGAAAGACAAAGGGAACCTAGAATATCAGGTGGGAGAGATGATTTTCCTCTACCTAGACCACGTGAACATCCCAGGGTACTAAGACCCACTCAGTTAGTGAAGTCCATGAAAAACTACTTTGATGGGATAGGAGATCCCTACGACCATGTTGCGGAATTTAAGCAAGCACTACGAGCAGAGCAGGTAGAAGACATGTTTACGCAATACAATGCATTTTGACGAACATTAAAGAACACGGATTTAACTTGGTTCCAACCATTGCAACAAAGGTAGTTTAGGGATATCCATTACTTGTTAGAGTCATTCATCACAGAATTCTCTAAAAGTGGAATCAAGCATGATATGTCTTCGTTGATTCATAGTTTCAAACAGACTCCTCAGGAAATAGTCAGACTGGCAGGACGTAGGTTTAGACAATATGTGGAGAGATGCCCAATGCAAGAGTTACCCTCACAGGCCAAGCAAGTGTCATTGTTCTTAGATGGCCTCTTGAGCTCTAAACTACACTCCTATGTGTACTTGAAGGAACCCAGAACGCTAGAGCAATGTGTAAGAATTTGTATAGACATTGAGGACAACTTAGGAGACGGATTGGAATTCTCAAAGGTCTATAAGGACTCAGATTGTTCATCTCTAGCATCCTAGCAGAAAAAGTGGCCCAGAAACTAGGAGTTTCTAGTAAACAGATGCCTAGGTTAAAGTAGCTCGATAGAGGACCTAGCAGAAAAAGTGGCCCAGAAACTAGGAGTTTCTAGTAAACAGATGCCTAGGTTAACAACAAACAAGCATTGTTACACCTGTGGTGGTGATCATATGGCAAATGTGTGTCCCAATGCAACACAACCGCAAGCCAACCCTAGTGGCCAATACTGTACAATTGAGAGACGATACATGAATCATGCGGCTCAAGACTGCCCCTACAACAAACAAGTAGTACGACAGAACTACCCGCAAGTATACCCTCAACCAGAAAGGTATCAAGGCCAATACAATGCTCAGCCTCATTACTATAGGCCTCCTCAGAACTATCCTTATCAGGCTCAACAGAGACCTCAACCTGTTTTAGCTCACCAACCATCCCCACCAGCTAATGTCATCTCAGTCAAATACGCTACTGTAGAAGAGAATCTCAATAGGGCTTTAGTGCCTTCTTCACCCCTGATCACAGAAAGTGACCCTAATTCCAACAGTTTTGACTCTACTCATGTAGATAGTCACCCGTATATTACACAGAGTCACCAGAACATGTGGAAACATATCAATATGATATTCCACCATTGGAACCCAGTTGCGAGCCCGATTATGCTAACATGATCTATACCAACCCTAATCCACGGCCCCAGTTAAGACAGCAAAGACCACAGGGCCCTAGAGGACCATGCTTTAGGTGCCACGGAGATCATTTCATAAAGGATTTTCCACATCCTCCGATAGCAGGACAATCACAATACTATAACATACAAGGCTTTTGCGTTGAGTGTGGTAAAGAGCATGTCATCAAAGATTGTCCCAAGAACCCTATGAATGCGTCGAAAGTGACACCGATCAATGTGATAGGTATTTTACACAATGCAGATGGATCCAACCCAACATACGTGCCTATCCAAGCTATAACAAGAGCCCAGGTGCTCTTACGGAATCAACAGCTTAATCCTGATAAAATAGCTGAAACTAGCGAAGTTGGAGAGTCTAGTAATAAAAAGACGAAATCATGGAAAGATTCTAGAGAAAGAATTCAGAGAAAGTGGAGTAAAAAGATAACTGATTTGGAAGGAAGTTTGAAGGAATCAAGAGCCAAAATTCTAGAATTGACTTCGCAAAAATCTGATCAGGAAAACCCCGCTCAAAGATCAGGATCAGTTTTAGCGGAACCCATACCAGAAAACCTAGACATGATGTTTCATGCATATCAGGCAAGATTAAAGGAAGGACCCGAGATAGCTGAAATGAGTAAGAATTACCCACGAGCAGATTTAGAAATTGAGAGAACTAAACTTTGTATGAAAATGGTAGAATTAGCACAAACTATGTTCGAAGCCTCATGTTATCTTAACTGGAATAACATGGCCAAACTTGAATTACACTTTGAAGGATTATTGGAGAGGCTAGAATACTTGGTCAATAACAACGAGAAAAAGAATCTGCATAGGAACCCTAATATTTCGGAGACACATGAAAAGAATGTACCATCCCTGTCTCAAGTACCGAACACAGAAGTTGAAGACAACCTGTCTTCCATACATAAGTATTCACATGAATTTCTGAAAGAAATCCAAGAAGAGAAATGGAGAAAAGAACAAGGAACCCATCCTCCTATTCAAGAAATAGACAACTTGCAGGAGCAATTTCCCTAAGACGTTCCCTCTATTTACGATGAAGTAGAGGAAGAACAACTGAGTGAACACACAGATTTTGAATCCAATTCTTTGCAAGAATTACCTCAATTCACAGGACCTTGGGAAGCCAAGTCTATTAGCATGAGAGCACCCACGATACTAGTGAGGAATGAAGAATCAGTAATCCCTAGAAACACAGAAGTGATAAAGAACACCAAAATACAATGTCACCTCACTCTAGAGGAATTGTTGAAGATTAAACCAGAATTGTGGAAGCATGTAGCAAATCAATTCCCAGAGCTTGCTACTACCCCCTCACAGATAGGATCACACAAGAAGGTACCAAAGATACCCATAGAAAGAATCAGAGATATAAGCGAGGGAGAGGAAGGTAACACTTATCTTCCAATAACCCATCAGGGCTACACCACCAAAGCCATCTTAGATTCAGGAGCCGGAGTAGCCATCGCTACCACCACTTTATGGAAACGTTGGGGTAAGCCAACATTAAGACCTACCAAGATGAAGCTATAAATGGCTGACGAACATATAGAAAAACCATTAGGCTTACTAGAAGGCATATCTCTCACCACGTGGTGTGGAGTTTGAGCATACTTTTGCCATTTGTGATTTTGGGAAAAATCATGCTTACGAGATGATTTTAGGACCATTCATGCATCAATTGCAAACTGTACAAGATTGGGGAACAAATTCTTTGTACTTGCAACATTTAGGAGGGACTACTAAAGTCAATCTTAAAGATTATTCCCATCCAGACGTACCCCCAATACAATAGAACACCATCCATAAGACACAAGAAGAAACAGAATCAGTACATTCATTGGAATCAGACCCCTCATGGTTGCATGAGGACACTCATTGATGGATGTGTAAAGTAGCCAAACAAGAGGAAGAACGGTTAGAAGCTAGGACTTTTGGTTCAAAACAAATCCACGAACCCTTCAAGACCCAGCTTATGCACCTATAGTATTTCCAGAAGAGGAATTTGAGCCTCACGATTGGGTAGAAATCTTAGCCATGATGGACATAGCAGTGAATGAGGAACAATGGACCCCTCATTGTGATGAAGACGGGTATGACATTTCAATTTTCATGATTGAACCTGTTGAGGAAGACTTTATCCTAGAAGAATGCACGGAAATGATCCAAGAACCGGACGAGAGTGATGACGAGGATCTAGAATCCATCATTATGGAACCCTTCTGTTTGTAAAAAAAGGAATATCTTTATTTTGTAGAAGCCAAAAACCCTAAAGAAGAAAAAGAAAGCCAAATGGAACAGCTTGAACCATTCACGAGAGATAGAGAGGGTAAGCAAAAGAAGAGAAAGAAATCACCAAAGACAGAAGAAGAAGAAGAAGAACCACTCATGGAAGTACCGGAGAACTTCAAGAAGTATGAAATAGAAGATAGACGAATCATGGTATGAATGCCGAAAATAAAAGCTAATGTTGGAGAAGTATATGATAACCGAGAGAAAACCAAAAAACTCATAGTCACCATAGAAGGAGAAGAAGAAAAATGTACATACATTGGGCATGATTTGACAAATGAAGAAGAAGAAGAATTAATTGCCCTATTACGTGAATATAGAGATGTGTTCGCTTGGAGCTACAAAGACTTGAAAGGAGTAGACCCAGATATATGCTCTCATAGAATCCCTTTGACTCCAGATGCAAAACCGAGGAAACAGAAACCGTACACGTACAATGATAACTACGCTGCAAAGATTAAAGAAGAAATAGTTCGTTTGATAGAAGCAGGATTCATTTATGAAATTGAGCATACTGAATGGCTATCACCCATTGTGGTGGTGCCCAAGAAAAATGGAAAATTGCATGTGTGTATTAACCTTAAAAAAGTTAATGCCGCCATGATTAGAGACAATTATCCTCTTTCTATCACGGAACATTTATTGGAAAGAGTTGTGGGCAAGGAAGTTTATAGCTTTCTTGATGGTTTCTCAGGCTATAATCAAGTAGCCATTGCTCCAGAAGATCAAGACAAGACGGGTTTTTCCACAGAATGGGGCATATTTGCATTTCACATGATGCCTTTTGGGCTCACAAATGCACATGCCACTTTCCAACAACTCATGTGTCACGTTTTCAAGGAATTCTTACGTAAGAATTTGGAAGTTTATGTCGATGACATATGTGCACATTCAAATATGAGGCAGACTCATATCCTAGAACTAAGGCAAGTATTTGACAAATGTCGAGAATATCAGGTTTGTCTGAACCCAAAAAAATGTGTTTTCATGGTCAGACAAGGCAAAGTTCTAGGACACATTGTGTCAAAGAATGGAATCTCTACGGATGAGGAAAAGGTGAAAGTAATTGCCAATCTACCTAGGCCAAATAACATAAAAGAGGTACAGGCATTTATGGGTCATTGTAGATATTACAGACGATTAATACATATGTATGCAATCATAGCCAAGCCATTGTACTCTCTTTTGACCAAGTTTGAATGGAACAGATGAGTGTGAGAATTCATTCAATGAACTTAAACGACATTTGTGCTCGGCACCTATATTATCAACCCTAGATTGGAGCAAGCCATTCCATGTACATGTGGATGCATCCAACTATGCCATAGGATGTGTGTTGGCACAACCCACAAATGAAGGTAATATAGACCTCCCCATAGCTTACGCGAGCAGACAACTAAATGCAGTAGAAAGAAATTACACCACTACGGAACGAGAAGGATTAGGAATGATCTATGCAGTAAAGAAATTCAGGCATTATTTGTTGGCAAATAAGTTCAAGTTCTTTACAGATCATCAAACATTATTGTACTTAGTCAATAAGCCATGTAATACAGGACGGTTGATATGTTGGTTTCTATTACTCATGGAGTACGACTTTGAAGTAGTAGTCAGGAAGGGAAAGACACATCTTAGAGCTGACCACCTTTCAAGATTAACCACAGGTGAAGCTCCTCAAGGAATAGCGGATGAATTACCGGAAACATATTTGTTTAACCTTGAGATAGTACCAGAATGGGCTAAGCCTATTGCCCCTATTCTCACATATGGACCTAAGAATCCTAGGATAAGGATCAAGGAAGGAGAGATTACCAAGTCTCAGAGATATCAAATAATATCATGAAGTATATATGAACAGGATAATCAAAAGATTCTTGCTTGTTGTGTAGATGAACCAGAACATGCAAACTGTTTGCAATTAGCACATGTAGGTGCATTAAAGCAACATCATTCAAAATATCGTACGTTGAAGACTCTCCATAGACGATGAGTATATTGGCCTTCTATGGAAGCAGATGTCTACAAGTTGTGTAAAGAATGACCTATTTGTTGTGAAAGACCACCAGTAGAACATGCTATGTTATATCACATGTCTCTCACACCAGAATGGAGTGAACCCTTAGTGACGTACTTGAGGACGAACACATTCCCTCAAGGAATGACCTTAGCACGACAAGAAAGTCTAGAGCAGGAAGCTCAAGACTATTCACTTATTGGTGACAATCTATACAAACAAGGACGAGATGGATACCTAAGACAATGTGTTCATGAGAACGATTATTTGAGCATACTAGAGACTGCACACCAAGGTGTTGCAAGAGGTCATTTTGGCCCCGATAGGATAATCAAAGCCATACTGTTTGCAAGATTATGGTGGCCCACTCTTCACATGGATGCACACGCCTATGTTAAGAGATGTGATGTGTGTCAGAGAACTCAATTTCCTACTCGCAGAGATGAAATGCCATTGAAACCCATGATGGGAGGACGTGTAGTTTCTAAGTGGGGTATAGACTTTGTAGGACCCATTAACCCCCCTGCAAAAGGTACACATGCTGAATACATCATTGTTGCAATAGATTATCTTACCAAATGGGTAGAGGCCAAGGCCACAAAAAAGAATGATGCACACACGACTGCAAAACTCTTATTTAAAAATGTCTTTACAAGATATGGATTGCCTATAGAGTTAGTGAGCGATCGAGGAACTCACTTTCTAAACCAACTCATTGAATATTTGTTACAGGATTTTATGGTGATTCACAAGAAATCTGCACCATATCATCCTCAGGCCAATGGTCAAGTCGAAAGCATCAACAAGATCCTTTGTAACGTACTGACAAAACTCGTGAACAACAAACGTTCAGATTGGGATAAACAATTACATCATGCTGTTTGGGCATATCGAGTGGCCTACAAGACTGTACTCAATGCAACTCCCTTTCAGATGGTTTTTGGTCATAATGTTGTACTTCCGTTTGACTTCTTGATACCGACCCTTAAGGTCGCACAAGAATATCAGTGGATCGTCCATGAATTATCAGCAAGAATAATGGACTTAGAACGATTAGGAGAAACAAGGTGGAAAGCAGCTGCAGGCATATATGCAGCAAACAAGTGACATAAAACCTATTTTGATTCACATGTGAAAGATAAAGGCTTAAAAGAAGGATATTTAGTCCTAGTATATATGCTGAAACAACATGCACGAAAATTAGAAAAGCGAGGTTATGGACCTATGATCATTAACCGACTCTCGACAAGTGGAGTTGTACAATTAGCCACCTTAGAAGGAGACATAATGGCTAATTACATTAGTGGCTGTAGAGTCAAGTTATATCAGGAACCTCTTACTGAGGATATGCTTAGATGACTCACGTTGGCAAAGAAGTGTAAGGAGGAAGAAAAAAGAATACGTGCAGAAGCTCAGGCAGAAGCTATAGAACGCATTAAGCACATGAAGTTAAGAAGACAAGGACTAGGGAGAGAAAATTATGATTATATGGAAAAAACAACCAGATACCCCATGGCCATGTGTGAAGCAAAGTCAACCACTCATCCTAGCATGGTGGATAGGAGACCATTCATTACAGTCAGGCTAGAGCACGGAAACCCTTGCCAAGACCTCAGGGCTTCAATTGATTCAGGTGTTGCCACTAGTGCGATTAGATGGTCCCACTATAAGGACTCAGGAATAGAAATGCGGCCAATTGAGGCATACCTCATAGGGCTAGGAGGCATGGAAACCCCTTGCATGGGTGAGGTGGACCTTCCTATCCTCATACATGATGTGAATATGACAGAAAAGCTACTAGTGTGCCATGACGAGGACCTGATAGAACCCCTAATCCTTGGCCAAGATTCGCTATACGATCACTCAGTGGACCTAAATCTTAGACAAGGCTCCTTGCAGATTGGAACCTTAGATCAGTAGTGAGTGATACTGCTTAACTTCCCTAACTGCACTCTGCCTGAGGTATGTAACCCTAGACCATATGAAACGCATGCGACGGAGGACTGAAAGATCTTTGACCAGATAACTCACACTATGTCTACCCCAACCCACGTGGGCTTGGTGATGGACAGTTGTTATTCAGAAGAACCTCAACAGATTTTCCCTTGGTCTTCCTGCAAATTAGAAGGGGTCACCACCCAATCGATGGGACAAATGGGGACCATTGGTGGTCAGGTGGGTTGCATCAGCGGTCAGGTGGACTCCATCAATAGCCACATGGGCACAACACCCTGCAGTGCCCATCCTTCCACACTTACTGTGGACTTGCCTAGATTTAAGGTACAAAACAAAGCACTTCCTAATGGGCAGGTTTCGCAAGTGTTGGACCTCCCTTCTTTTCCAAAGCAGAGTGTCCATCCGACCTCTCAACCTCATCCACCAAGGAGTCACCAATGAATAAGGAACCCAAACCGAATACCCTACCAGACGATGCAAAGAATTCAACAATATCAGCATCACAAAACAAGTGGCACAAGACAAGTATGGGCACTGAAAGGACAAAAAGCACCGACATATTTCAACAACGTGGACAATGATAAGAGGAAGTTAAGGCAAAAACAGAGTCAATATTCAACATCTCCTCGACCTCCTTCTACAAGTACGAACAGTGGACAGATTTGGATCACCAAGAAGTACCTTACGAATCGACCCACACCCACGTAGATATGGGTACTGAAACAATGTATTATAGCTCAACACTCCAACCATGTAACATATATCCCTCAGAAATCTCCTCAGCCATTGACACCACAATATCCAAAATCATCTTTTGTTCCTCAGCAGAAACATACCACCCACTCACCAACCTTTAGGAAATGGATACCTAAACGTATCCAGATGTCCTCTCATGAACAATTCTATAACATTAACCCCATCCCGAACAACCACTTCCCTTGTAATAATTCACTCACAATTGAACTTTGTATAAATTCATCTCCACTAACCCAACATCACTGTAATAACATCTCATTAAGCAATGTATGCACTATCTAAAGCATGTAGGTGTCTAGAGACCTGCATTAGTTTTGCAAAAAATCATTCCATAAACCACCTCACAACACTTGGCTACACGGGTTACACATCGGTTATTGAAAGGGATTGATGTCTCACTTTAATGGGATCATGATTAATTTCCATACTAATGTGTTAATCTTTTGTAGTGTGAGCTGCCGAAATGGAATTAACATATTCTGTAATGTAATTTTGAAAAGTCGCACGCACACTGAAAGGGTGTAGCGCAACCGTTGTAACTCTTTTTTATTAAAAAGAGTGTGCGTGAAACAAAAGGTGGTCGACGCCGGACTGTTAGTCTGGGCGAGCGCCTGAAGTTGAGCGTGGTGCATTATTGATATCTTGTTGTTATTCTGTAACTTCGTTAATAAAGTTCAGTAATTAGTTAAGTCTCTGTTGAAGTGTTAAGTTAAAGCGATATTGCAGTAAAGTGATGAAGTTGCGCATTTATGCATATTGTGGTGAAAGAAAAATGTAATGCACGAAACAGACAAGTAGTTGATAGATAGTTTAATTCTGAACACTAAGTTGGTGTAGCAGTATACATTGAATCTGTAGATTTGGGAAAATACAAACAGGGCCTCTATTTTACAGACCCTTAACCATCCCAAGAACCCACTAAGATAAACAATTAAACACAGTTTAACACTAGCGCCGTCTGTGGGAAATGGAGTAGCCAGTTGAAGAAAAGGTTAAGGATCAAAGAAGAATTCCTTGATATATTCCGGTAACACGTTTCGGCGAATCTTATCCCAAATACCGAAGTGATCAACATCCCTAGGTAATTCCGAGTTCGTTAGGAACACCCTCTAGTGGTAGAAGTGAAGAACAACCAAATTCCGGTGGCAGTTTGTTGTTGTGCAGAAGCAGTTCGGTAGCTTACAGCGGTAATCCGGTGCGTTTCGATGATAGTCCGATACATTTTGAAGATAGTACGTTAGTTTCTGGTTGTACTTTGACGCCGTCTGGTGACAGTTCAACATTGCCCGGTGACGATTCGGTGATCTTCGGTGATAATTCGGTGATCGTCGGTGATAGTTTGGTATTATCCAATGACAATTCGGTGATCTCCGATGATAATTCGGTGATCTTCGGTGATAGTGCACTATTGTTTGGTAGGAATTTATTGCATTCACCATTTTTAGGTGCAAGTTTAGCCAATTTCGACACTAAAGTTGAGAAAGGGCTGTTAGATTTTGAGCTAAGTAATCAATTCAGAGACATTTTAGGACCAAAAAGTGGGCAAAGTGACCATACGGCCCAAGAGCATCAAGAAATACTTCCCCAAAATTTAGGCAACATGAGTAGTTCGCAACAACAACAACAACAGCAACAACAACAATAGCAGTAGCAACAACAACAACAACAGCAGCAACAGATTATTCCACCGCGTCCAATGCCAGCCGGAGTCACGTACACAAAATTTGGAGGTTTTTCGGAAGATGATCCCGATGCGCATGTGCGGACATTTGAAATTAATTACGCAGTTTTGAATTACCAGCAGACCCTGCTTATAAAGCAATTGTGTTCCAGTCAACTTTGATTAATGAAGTTGCACGCTGGTTAACCGAGTATGACTTGAATCATTTCCGACAGTACGATGACATGAAGGATGCATTTCTTCAACGATTCCGATTAAAGAAAGACGAAAAAATTTTTGATTACCTGTAAAATAATAGGCAGAAGCCACACTAGAATGTACAAGACTATGCCACTCTATTTCGGACTTATTTATGGCAGTTACCACCAGCGCATGCCAATTTACCAGACGACATCATTATTCAGTGGTTCATAAATGGATTAAATCCCCAATTGAAAGAGATCATGATTATACGATGTGTAGGAGGAATGACCTTGGATGCCATAATCGCTATGGCCTTATAGTTGGAAAATAAAGTGGGTGGATTCACTGAAGATTTAGAGTGGTTGAAGGCATCCAAGCATTCAAATGAAGATCCTCTAAAACAAGCTTATTGTACTAAATGCAAAAACATAGGACACAGTAGTTCCGCATGCGCTTTGAATCAGATGTATTGCGCCATTTTCCATACAGCAGACCACACTACGGAGACCTATCCTTATAACGCAAAGGTACAGAGTAGAGTGGTTGTCAATGCTATCATTCAGGAACAAGGGCAACCGGCAAGTCATTATGTACCACCACAAATGAGGAATACTCCTTACCAAGGATACAAGACTTATAGAGGAGCACGGTCAACTAACTTTGGACAAAATGGGTGGAATGCGGGTCCATCCGATGAAGCTGCATCTCCTTTGCCACCTAAATGTCATTTTTGTGATGAAATGGGGCATATCCGTAGGGACTGTAAGGACGCGGCTGAGTACGATAAAAGGAGAAACGAAAGACAACACCCGATGGCAAACATGGTGTACATTTCAGCAATTGACACTCAAACAGCAATGGTGCAAACACGCTGGAGAAAGCAATTATAGCTAGTTGTGGAGATTTTTGAACCTGGAATCCGTGAATAGCAGAAGGTGTTTGTTAAAGCAAGCAAGCGGGTGACCCAGGAAGAAACTGTTTTTTCCTGACCCAGTTCCGGTGATGCAGCAAAGCATACCACATGCAGTACCAAAAGGAAGAAATCTGACCCACGCGACACCGGAGTCTCCACCAGACACTGTATCGAAAACAGCAAAATTTGATCTGGTGTGGGACGTCTTATCCAAGGCGTCCATTACACTACCATTGGGACAATTATTGGCTTTCGTTCCTGGCGTGCGCCAACAGTTCCAGCAACAGCTCAGTCCAGGACCCTCATGTGCTCCTTCGACAGCAACAATGCAGCCCGAACTGGACCCGATGCTGGACCATATGGTGCCCTTGATTACGGTCTGGTATAAGAATCATAAAATAACCCAAGTATTAATTGATGGAGGATCTGGAGTAAACATTGCAACAGCAGCACTTTGTCAACAGATGGGATGGACACAAATCTAACCTGTCCAATTTTTTGTCCTCATGGCTGATCAGTCTCGAGTTCATCCGGTTGGATTGGTGCGAGATATTCCTATTACTCTTCAAGGAGTTGTATTTAAAATGACCTTCATTGTTCTGGAATTACCCGAATCTAGCCTTGATTATAACCTACTCTTTGGACGACCATAGTTAAAGCAAGCTAAGGTATTTCAGGATTGGTTAGTGCATGAATTGATTTTTAAGAATAACCACCGAAAATATGTCGTTCCACTGGACAACATGAAGCCTTGTGACTTTCATGCATGACCATATGTAGCCGAACCTGTACACATGCTGGATGGTCTTTCAGATGATGAAGAGGAAGCTTTCCTTAAAGCCAACAAGGATCTGATGGCACTCGGAACTGTGGACCTACAAACAGTTGCAGATAACTGGAGTTTGGCAGCCTGTATGTTAGTACCACTGACCGATGAACCAGAATCAAGTGCAGCACCGACCTTGGATGATATGATGCTACAACAATTGCTTCAACCAGTTGACGACTTGGCCATGCCCTGGCAGTTCTACGTACCAGAAGACCAATTGGTTACCTGCAACTTAGGCGATGCAGCCGGTCCGCGGCGAGTGAAGATTAAGGTGGGACTATCAGAGACTTTCTAAAATAATTTATTGCAACTAATATGTAAATTCTTTAATGTATTTTCGTGGGATTACCGCGATATCAAGGGGTTGGATCTGCGCATCTATCAGCACTGGGTTATGCTGAAACCAGATGCTCGGCCTATTAAACAACCCAGCTATAGAATGAATCCTCACTATGCGGCCCAGATCAAAGCAGAACTGGATCAATTGCTGAAGGTTGGGTTCACTATCCCTATCAAGCATGCGGAGTGGATTTCCCCCATTGTAATTGTCCCTAAGAAGAATAAGCAATTACGAATATGTGTGGACTACCAGAAATTAAATGCAGCAACAGTACCTGATCCATTCCCTCTGTCGGTTTTAGACACATTGTTAGATGATATGGCAGGCCGTGAGATGTACTCCTTTGCTACTAGATTGTCACCGTAAGCTCACCGGAATGTCACCGGAATCAACTGTAATTTTGTTTGTAATTACTTCAAATGTTTGTAATTGAAGTAAGGAAGTAATACCTGAGCTTCTTTTAGTGAATGAACACTATCTGAAGTTTGAAGAAAAACCTTCACCAGTTCTCGATGTCTTTACGGTTAGACTTTGTACTGTGTACATATCTCGTTTCATAAAATTCTTTTGATCAGTTTGCAGTTCAGACTCCTAGCTTCAAGATGAGCTATCACTCATGAAAAACTTTACATTATGTTGCGATATTTAACTCTCAGAAGTACCGGAAAATGTTTACTGAGAAAAACTGTAATTGTTAACTAACTTTCACAGTAACATGAAATCACTGAGATTTCTTCACATACGAAGAATGCGCTCAAACTTCCACATGAACATGTGTTTTCTATTAGAGAAGATGTGTACAAAAATAGCTTGGCCTCACTTTGCTCATAGCTATGGAAAACTGTCCTACTCTGAGTAGTTATTCCTTACCACATCTCTCAGATGAATACCTGATAGTTCAGGTTCTATTATTCATCTCTACATACGCAATCTCTGGCATCTACTACATGTACTCTATCTTATCATTCTCTCAACTCACTTATATACATTTTTTATCCAAGATTCAAAACTCGTATTTCTAGAAGTTTCTATGAACTATATTACAGTCGTGAATTTGTCCCTTCACTAAGGCTTGATTTTCTGAATACTTTGTTTCTGCTTTTCTTTGTCTTTCTTCATCTTTATGTTTATCTGTATGTCAAGTTTGTGAGTGATTCTTCAACAGCTCCCCCTCAATCACTAATTTGCATTCTCTGACCTTTCATATATTCTTCTTTTCTTTTATACCTGCCATTTCTTTGAATCTGCTTGTCTTTACTCCATCTAAGCTCTTTGTCAGAATATCTGCTATCTGATATTTTGTAGATGTGTATACTATTTCAATCTCTTTTTCCATTTCCTTTTCCCTCAGGAAATGATATTGAATTTCTATGTGCTTTGTTCTTGCATGAAATATTGGATTTGCTGCAAGATACAACGAGCTCATATTATCTCCATGTATGATAGGTGTACCTTGGTCAATACCCATGCTTTTGAACAAGGTCTGCATCCATATCACTTCTTTAGCTGCTTCCACAAGTCCTTTATATTCTGCTTCTGTTGACAATAAAGCCACTATGTGTTGATCTTCTGTCATCTTGACTTCCTGCCCAGTTTGAGTCACTGTATGCTCTCAGCTTTATATCTGACGTAAAAGGATAATATAATCCTTCTTTTATAGTTCTTTTGATATATCTAAGAACTCTTTGTCCTACAACCCAATGTTGTTCCTTCGGACAATGCATAAACTGTGAAAGAACTCCTACTGCATAACTAAGATATGGTCTTGTTAGCGTAGCATAAATCAAGCTTCCCACTAAATATTGATACTTTCTCATATCTTTAAACTCTACACCATCATATTTGCTGAGTTTATGATTTACTTCAAGCGGTGTTGAAGCTTCTCTGCAATTCTCCATGTTAAACTTCTTCAGTAAGTTTAGGAGATACCTTTCTTGTGAAACATATACACCATGATCTGTATATGTAACTTCCATTTCAAGAAAGTATGATAACTTTCCTAGATCACTGATTTTGAACTCTTTTTCAAGCAATCTTTTTACCTCCTTGATTCCTTCATCTGAGGTACCTGTGATTATAATATCATCTACATAAATACAAATGTAGATCATACCTTCATCTGTTCTCTTTATGAGTAGACTTGCATCAACCTTTGAGCTTTGGTATCTAAGGTCATTGAGATACTTCACAAGTTTGTAATTCCAAGCTCTTGGAGCTTGCTTCAATCCATAGAGAGCTCTTCTTAATCTGCAAACATGATCTAGGTAACTGGAACTTACAAACCCTTCAGGTTGTTCCATGTAGACTTCATCTGATATATATCCATTTAAAAATGCATTCTTTATATCCAGCTGACTTAGCTTCCATCCTTTTGATGATGCTATAGCAATCAATGTCCTTATGGTTGACATCTTTGCCACCGGACTAAATGTCTCATCATAACCTATGCCATGCATCTGAGCATATCCTTTGACCACCAGTCTAGCTTTGTATCTGGGTATCCTTCCATCTGCAAGTTTCTTAACTTTGTAAACCCATTTATTTGCAATCACTTTCTTACCATTTGGTTTTGGAACAAGTTCCCAAGTCTTGTTCTCTTCCAGCGCATCAAACTCCTCCTTCATTGCTTCTTCCCATTGTTTCTTACCTTTTGCTTCACTGTAATTATGAGGTTCTTCATCTTCCTTTACTAAGTAAGCATAGTTTTTCTGATTCAAATAAGAAGTGTCATAGGAATACCTTGTTGGTTGTTTCCTTACTCTATTTGACCATCTTAGCTCATATTCTTCATGTGTATCTGAGTACACATCTTCATCAAATCTTGGTCCGTCTTCGTTTCTCATACCTGATCCGATCATGGACGTACTTGCCTGCATATGATCTTCATCTCCATTTACCTGCATATGTGATTTACCTTTTTCAATTCTTCTCATCTCTTCTTCAAGTGTTTCAACATTATGCTCTTTATCTGTATACCAGCTCTTTCCTTCATCAAAAGTCACATCTCTGGAAAAAATAAACTATTTGGTTAAAGGACTCCATAGTCTATAACCCATCTATTTTTCATCATATCCAATGAACACGTATTTTTCAGCTTTTGGTTCAAGCTTATGTCTTAGTTGTGATGGTACATAAGCATAAGCAACTCATCCAAACACTTTACAATGATCAAGTGTTGGTTTCTTGCCCCACCAAGCTTCATAAGGGGTCATCCCATTTAAAGTTGTACATGGTAATCTATTTACCAGATATGTTGCTGTATTTACAGCCTCAGCCCAAAGATAGTTTGGACAATTCTTCTCCTTTAGCATTACTCTTGCAAACTCAAGTAGAGTTCGGTTTCTTCTTTCTGCTACTCCATTTTGTTGCGGTGTATACCTGCAAGTTATTTCTCTTTTGATACCTGCGTTCCACAAATAATCATTGAACTCTTGAGAAAAATATTCTCCTCCTCCAGCATACCTTAGTCTTTTGAGTTTCTGTCCTGTAAGTTTTTCAGCATATGCATGAAAATGCCTGAAAGCTTCAAATGCTTCCGACTTCTCTTTCAAAACATAAAGTGTTATCCATCTCATTGCATCATCAATAAAAAGAACGTAATACCTTGATCCGCTGATAGATCCTTCTTTTGTTGGTCCACATACATCTGTATGTATGAGTTCTAACACATCATCGTGTTTGTACCCTTTCTTCTGAAATGGTAACCTGTGGGCTTTTCCCATCTGACAGGCTTCGCACTTGTGAATCATATGTTGATTCTTCATATTTGGTAATCCTCTCACAGATTGTTTCTCCACCATAGTTTTGATTCCTGTTTCATTAAAATGTCCTAATCTCTTATGCCAGAGGTCTAATTCTGTAAATACCTCATCACCATGTGTGATCAATGCTTGACCAACATTCCCTTGTACTTTAAGAGTAAAAAGTATACCTTCCTTTTTACCATGGACAATTTGTTTGTATCCTTTCTCTGGATCTTCAACAAATACTCCTTCATTTGTAAACCTGACTTGAAAACCTTTTTCTATTATCTGACCCACGCTGACCAGAATCTTCGGGATTGTTGGAACATACAAAACATTTGTTAGCAGATCAGCTCCATTCTTACACTTTACCTTTCCAATTGACCTTACATTATGTTTTGTGTTATCACCTGTTTGTACTGTATGATTTGACATACCTCCTTCCAATTCTGATAACAATTCTATATTTCCTAACAAATGATTTGAACAACCAGAGTCAATATAGAATACCTTGAGGTCTTCGTTTTCTGTCATGCTTATCGAGTTCATCATCAATGTTGTATGACTGTCATTCTGCGCATCATTTGCATAGTTGTAGTAGGTAGTGTTGTGAGACTGATTCTATCCCCAATTTCTTGCTCCACCTCTACCATATCCGGCTCTTTGTCTTTGTCTTCCTCTTTGATATCTTCCGCTTCTACCTCTACTGTTATTGTTCTGATTCTGACTTGATCCTTGAGAATTATGCCAGCAATCATGAGCCAACTGATTGCTTAGTCCACATATCCAACAAGACTTCTTCTGATTACCTCTTCCTTTTGTATTTCCTCTTTTTTTGACGTTACCTCTTCCTCTTGCATAATTTGCTTGGGTAGTCATCTCTTCATCTTTTTCTTTACCTTTATCATCATTCTTCTTATTCTTTGCGTACATAGCAGAACTATGTCCTTTATCTCCGTTTGTCCTTCAAATCTTGCTCAAATGTTAACATTAGTCCAAGCAACTGATTTAAATCTGGTACAAAATGATTTAAAGAAAGTTCAATTGAGAGTACAAAAGGTTTCCACCTTTCATCTCCTCTCAGTCCTGCAAGCACTTGTGCTATCAACCTGTGATCTTCAATATCTTCATCAATAGATCCAAGACTGTCCGCCAAGTCTTTCATCTTAGTGACATAATCACTAATGCTTTGACTTTGCTTTTTCTTGAATGTTGTAGACTCTGACCATAAGCTAGCCTTCCTAGCTTTCGTTGTATTTTGGAAATGATCTTCCAATGCACTCCATTTGTCTTCTGCTTTCTCCAGACCTCTAATGTGCGGTAGTAGATGATCTGTAATGGTATTGTAAATATAAGCTCTTGCCGTTGCATCTTTCTTCTGCCATAGCTTCAAGGCTTCTAACTCTTCTTTCTTTGGTTGACTGTCATCTTCGAAAGTCAGCTTCTTTTCTTCTCCTGTCACATATATCATTAAGTCCTTACTCATAAGTAAGGCTTCCATGTGCATTACCCATGCGGGATAATTATCTCTGTCCAATTTGTCAATAGAGATATGATCTGCCATAATTTTCTTGTTTCTGTTACTTTCGGTGAGTGTAATGTTAAAAGGTTTTACCTTTTACAAACCTTTACCCTTGAGAATTACTTCGGACCGTTTCTTGACGCCGTTTGTTGTTGGTCATCTCAGCTTTCACCTTTCTTGTGAAAGTTCTTCGAATTCTCTTGTATCTTCACTTCCGTTTACTCTTTGAGGACCTTTCTGTTCTTCAGAACCTTTTCTGCTTTGATACCACTTGTTGAGGTTATGTGATGTCGCGGCAAAAGCTTATTCACTAACAAGACTGCTGAAAGTTATCACGCCTCAACTAGAACTAAGCTAAAGTGATGTTAGAATACCTCTATAATCATCAGTAGCTTAGAAACCTAAAAACTTTACTACTATTTTAGTGAACTTCAAAAATTCACTTTACAGAAAGCTTCGCATTTCCTTCAAGCTTTAATTCTGATCTAATTTACTTCAAACTTTACACTACTGTGTTTGCTTACAATTAGATAATCTTTCCGTCACTTAACTATGCCAAAACTGTGTTTTGAACTCACCAGAATATCACCGGAACTTCACCAGAATGCTACCAGACTGTCACCGTAAGCTCACCGGAATGTCACCGGAATCAACTATAATTTTGTTTGTAATTACTTCAAATGTTTGTAATTGAAGTAAGGAAGTAATACCTGAGCTTCTTTTAGTGAATGAACACTATCTAAAGTTTGAAGAAAAACCTTCGCCAGTTTTGGATGTCTTTACGGTCAGACTTTGTACTGTGTACATATCCCGTTTCATAAAATTCTTTTGATCAGTTTGTAGTTCAGACTCCTAGCTTCAAGATGAGCTATCACTCATGAAAAACTTTACATTATGTTGCGAGATCTAACTCTCAGAAGTACCGGAAAATGTTTACTGAGAAAAACTGTAATTGTTAACTAACTCTCACAGTAACATGAAACCACTGAGATTTCTTCACATACGAAGAATGCTCTCAAATTTCCACATGAACATGTGTTTTCTATTAGAGAAGATGTGTACAAAAATAGCTTGGCCTCATTTTGCTCATAGATATGGAAAACTCTCCTACTCTGAGTAGTTATTCCTTACCATCGCTCTCAGATGAATACCCGATAGTTCAGGTTCTATTATTCATCTCTACATACGCAATCTCTGGCGTCTACTACATGTACTCTTATCTTATCATTCTCTCAACTCACTTATATACATTTTTGATCCGAGATTCAAAACTCGTATTTTTGGAAGTTTCTATGAACTATATTACAATCGTGAATTTGTCCCTTCACTAAGGCTTGATTTTCTGAATACTTTGTTTCTGCTTTTCTTTGTCTTTCTTCATCTTTATGTCTGTCTGTATGTCAAATTTGTGAGTGATTCTTCAACAATCTCCCCAGCAGAGAACCTCTCCCTGACATAGTGATAATGTGATGGAGAGTGTTAATCTCCAAAAGAACAACCTACTCTTGAATTTAGAACACCTCTATATCAAGAGTAAGTCAAAACCTTCACCAATTTAAGAGATCAATGACCAAATATCAATTTCTTGACTAAACTGTGAAGGAGGAAATTACTCAGAAAGTCTGCTGCATAAATCTTGCTCATTGACTGAGTAAATGTGTAAAGTTTTTTATGAAACTTAGTACAAGATGTCGCCTAAAGATTGCGCACCTTCTCCAAGTCAAATCACTCCAAAAGATTCAGTAGATCTTGAGAAATCTACTTACCAAGTCAGCTATGTCTAAATCTGCACTTCTGAGAAGTCGATTTGGACACCCTTAACTTCTTAACTTTAATTCTCTCAGTATAGAATCCGTTTAAAGAAATGCTTTTAGCCACGAGTAGCTTACCTTCCAACTTAAAGATTAAGTGCTTACTTGCACAAAACTTTAAACTGTGGAGTGAGAAATGATCAAATCATTAAGATCAAAATTTGCGCCTGTTTCAGGAACCAGTGAGAACTTTCTCACATGTAAATGTTCCTACACACAATTCTCTTAGCCTGATCACAATTAGACTCTCAAACTCTAGCCATAGATTGATTAACTATGGACTTAGACATCTCCAAAAGGAATTCACAAAAGATTTACTACACAAGGAGAAAACTCAGAAACTTCGGGCGCAAAAATTCTGTCATTTCTGAAGAAGACTACAACTGAATGAGAGAGAGACTTCAACTCACTTCCTATGCTCATACATAGTCTCTCCTTGTCTTCTCTATTGCCCTGACATTTTTCCAAAGTATTTATAAGCAAATATGTACAAGTTTATGACTATTCAAAACTCTAAGTGATCTATGTCTTCACTAATGTACATATGTGTACAAATCATTCATCCTGTGAATGTGTCCACCTTCTTTGCTTCTAGAATTGTTCTAATCTCCATTCTTTGTCTTCAAATCTTCAATTGGTGATTGGTCTGCACCAACAGCTCCCCCTCAATCATCAATTGAGGTTTCTCTAACCTTCTTTATGCCTGCCATGTCTTTAAACTTCTGTAACTTTGGTCCATCCAAGCTCTTTGTAAGCATATCAGCTATCTGATCTTTTGTTGAAGTATGTATGACTTCAATCTCCTTATCCATCACCTTTTCTCTTAAAAAATGATACTGTATCTCAATGTGTTTGGTCCTGGCATGAAAAACAGGATTAGCAGCTAGATATAATGAACTCATGTTATCACCATAAATGATAGGTATGCTCTGTATAGTGTCAAAACTCTTCATGAGAGTCTTAAGCCAAATCACTTCTTTTGCAGCTTCAACCATGCCTTTGTACTCTGCTTCTGTAGATGACAAAGCAACTGTATGTTGCTTCTTTGAGCACCAGGAGATTAACTTATCTCCCACATAACACATGTATCCATAGGTTGACCTTCTATCATCTGGATTACCTGCCCAATCTGCATCACTATAGATCTTGATATTTGTGTCTAATGTAAAACCATAATACAAACCTTCTTTGAGTGTACCCTTAATGTACCTCAACACTCTTTGACCTGCAATCCAATGCTCTTTCCTAGGACAATGCATGAATTGAGACAAAACCCCAACTGCATATGATAAATTAGGTCTAGTTAATGTAGCATAAATAAGACTACCAACCAAACTCTGATATTGCTTCATGTCCTTGAACTCTTCACCTCCAAATCTGCTTAATTTGTGATTCACCTCCATTGGAGTAGGTGCTACTCTGCAATCATCCATTTTAAACTTGATTAACAAGTTCCTCAAATACCTTTCTTGAGTCACATACACTCCATGTTGAGTGTATGAAATCTCCATGCCCAAAAAGTATGACAAGTCTCCCAAATCACTGATTTTGAACTCTTTCTCCATTTGCTTATTTAAACTTTGTATGCCTTTCTCATCTGTACCTGTAAGTATGATATCATCAACATATATGCACATGTAAATAAACCCATCATCACTTGCTTTGACAAGCAAGCTACTATCAGCTTTTGATACTTGAAATCCAAGTTCTTTTAGGAACTTTACAAGTCTATATTTCCATGCCCTTGGAGCTTGCTTCAAGCCATATAAAGCTCTCTTGAGCTTACACACATGATCTGGATATCTTCCATCTCTGAATCCTTGAGGTTGCTCCATGAAAACTTCATCTGAAATGTAACCATTCAAAAAAGCATTCTTCACATCTAATTGACACAATTTCCAACCTTTGCATGTAGCAATTGCTATAAGTGTCCTGATAGTTTTCATCTTTGCCACAGGACTATAAGTCTCATCATAATCAACACCATATGTCTGAGCAAACCCTTTGACAACAAGTCTAGCTTTGTACCTAGACACACTTCCATCTGCAAATCTTTTTGTCTTATAAACCCACTTACATCCAATGATCTTCTGGCTATTTGGCTTTGGAACCAACTCCCATGTTTGATTCTCCATCAATGCATCATATTCTTCCTGCATAGCTTTCTCCCAATTTTCTTTACCTTTTGCCTCTTCATATGTAGAAGGGTCTTCATCTGCTTTAATCATGTAAGCATAATCTTTGGTAGTCAAAAATGAAGTATCATAGCTATACCTTGTAGGTTGCCATTTGTTCCTTGTAGACCTCCTAAGTTCTCCACTTCTTGAGGTTTCTGGTTCTTCATATTCAGGATCAAATCTTGGTGTTTCTTCCACTTCAACCTGCACTTCATTATTCTCTTGCTCATCAAATATCTGAACCTTTGATTTACCTTTCCTTTGGCTCACAATTTCTTCATCATCTGTATTAATATTGATAGTACCTGCATACCAAGTACCTTGCTCATCAAATGTAACATCTTTTGATACAAGAAAATGTTTTGTGGATGGATTCCACAACCTGTATCCCATCTGCTTATCATCATAACCAATAAACACATATTTTTCAGCTTTAGGTTCCAATTTGTGCCTTAATTGTGATGGCACATTTGCATAGGCCAAACATCCAAATACTTTGCAATGGTCTAGTGTAGGTCTCTTACCCCACCATGCCTCATAAGGTGTCATTCCCTACAAAGCTTTACAAGGTAGCCTATTGACCAAATAAGTAGCTGTGTTTACAGCCTCAACCCACAAATAATTTGGGCAATTTTTCTCCTTCATCATGGACCTTGCAAACTCAACAAGAGTCCTATTCCTCCTTTCTGCTACACCATTTTGTTGAGGAGAGTACCTGCAAGTAACCTCTCTTTTTATACCTGCATTCCACAAGTAATCACTGAACTCATTAGAAAAATACTCTCCCCCTCCATCTGACCTTAATCTCTTCAATTTATGTCCTGTAATTCTCTCTGCATACATATGATAATGTTTGAAAGTATTGAATACTTCTGACTTGTCTTTGATCACATAGATAGTGATCCATCTGGTAGCATCAAAACATAAATCACATAATACCTTGAGCCATTGATACTGAAGTCCTTTGATGGTCCCCACACATCTGTGTGTACCAACTCAAGTTTCTCTGAATACATAAACCCATGCTTAGAATAGGGTTGCTTATGAGCCTTACCTAATTGACATGCCTCACATCTGTATGTCATATGTTGATCTGCAACATTAGGCAATCCAAGCACTGAACCATTATTAATCATGTCTTTAATACCTCTTTCATTGAAATGTCCAAGTCTCTTGTGCCAAAGATCTAACTCGGAGATCTTATGTCCTCCATAGGTGAACAAGGCATGACCAACATTACCTTGAATCTTCAATGTGAACAATCTTCCTTCTTTCTTCCCTGAAACAATTTGTTTATACCCATTGCTAGGGTCTTCCACAAACACTCCTTCATTAGTGAACCTTACTTCATAACCTTTTTCCACAATTTGTCCTACACTTATCAAATTCTTAGGAATTGTAGGAACATACAAGACCTTACTCAATAAGGTGCTACCATCCTTGGCCTTCACTGATCCAATTGACTTCACATTGTGCTTTGTGTTGTCACCTGTTTGAACAACATGATTAGATACCTTATTCTCCAAATCAGTCATCAAGGCTATATTACCACTCAGGTGATTGCTACACCCTGAGTCAATGTAGAAGACTCTTTGATCTTCATTCTGCCTTTCACAAGTTGCATTCATTATCAATTGAATCTTCCTTTTGATCTGAAGCATAATTGTAGTAGGTATTGTTATATTGTTGACTTTGGAAACCTCTACCTGCATTTCTTCCAAAGTAACCCCTACTACCTCTGCCTCTGAAATTACCTCTTTGATTTCTGCCACCTCTTCCTCTCAAATTATAGTTTTGATTGTATCCTCCATTACTTTGATTATTATGCCAACAATCATTAGCTAAATGATTTGTCTTACCACAAATCCAGCAAGCTTTGGCTCCATCTTTGTTGTTCCTGCCTCTTCCTCTACCTTTGCCACCTCCTCTACCTCTTAGGAAGTTGGCTTGACTAGTTATGCCTTCATCTTCACCTGATTGTTGCTTTCCTTTGTTAGCTTTCTTCTTGTCCTTTGAGTACATTGCATGACCTGTACTTTTGTCACCATCTCCTTTAACATCCTGCTCAAATGTTAGCATATGACCTAGCAACTGATTTAAATCAGGAGTGAAATGATCAAGTGATAATTCTGTAGACAAAATGAATGGCTTCCATTTGTCATCACCTCTCAAACCTGTAAGGATTTGCCTTACCAATTTATCCTCCTCAATATCTTCATCAACAGCTCCTAATGCATCTGCAATGTCTTTCATCCTTGTTACATAATCTGAAATGGATTGAGAGGCCTTCTTCTTGAAGGTTGTAAATTCTGCCCATAAAGATGCCTTCCTTGACTTTGTGGTGTTTTGGAAATGCTCTTCCAAGGCATTCCATATATCACTTGCACTTTCAAGACCTCTAATGTGAGGTAGCAAGTAATCATTGACTGCCATATAAATGATACTCCTAGCTTGAGCATCTTTCTTCATCCAACTCTTCAAATCTGTTAATTCTTCCCTAGTTGGAACACTAGGATCTCTGAATTGTGGTTTTTCTTCTTCACCTGTAATGTAAGCTATTAAATCTTTGCTCATTAGATGAGCTTCCATCCTCATTGACCATGCAGGATAGTTTTCTCTATCCAACTTCTCTATTTGAAGAGAATCTCCCATCCTTCCTTCACCTGTATATTGAATTCTTTAACCTTTATAAAGTATAAGGTTACCTTTACTTCGAATGATACTCCTTTTGACTTCCTTGATGTCGTATGATCTCCTTCTCAAGCTTTCCTTGCAAGCTTTCACCCTTTGAATCTTCAGATGTCAAATTCTTTGTAGCTGCAGCAGTCGGGATCCTCCTTTTCTTCAATTCTGATGCTTCCTACTCTGATACCACTGATGGAGAGTGTTAATCTCCAAAAGAACAACCTACTCTTGAATTTAGAACACCTCTATATCAAGAGTAAGTCAAAACCTTCACCAATTTAAGAGATCAATGACCAAATATCAATTTCTTGACTAAACTGTGAAGTAGGAAATTACTCAGAAAGTCTGCTGCATAAATCTTGCTCATTGACTGAGTAAATGTGTAAAGCTTTTTATGAAACTTAGTACAAGATGTCGCCTAAATATTGCGCACCTTCTCCAAGTCAAACCACTCCAAAAGATTCAGTAGATCTTGAGAAATCTACTTACCAAGTCAGCTATGTCTAAATCTGCACTTCTGAGAAGTCGATTTGGACACCCTTAACTTCTTAACTTTAATTCTCTCAGTATAGAATCCGTTTAAGCAAATGCTTTTAGCCACGAGTAGCTTACCTTCCAACTTAAAGATTAAGTGCTTACTTTCACAAAACTTTAAACTGTGGAGTGAGAAATGATCAAATCATTAAGATCGAAATTTGCACCTGTTTCAGGAACCAGTGAGAACTTTCTCACATGTAAATGTTCCTACACACAATTCTCTTAGCCTGATCACGATTAGACTCTCAAACTCTAGCCATAGATTGATTAACTATGGACTTAGACATCTCCAAAAGGAATTCACAAAAGATTTACTACACAAGGAGAAAACTCAGAAACTTCGGGCGCAAAAATTCTGTCATTTCTGAAGAAGACTACAACTGAATGAGAGAGAGACTTCAACTCACTTCTCATGTGTCTAATGACACTTACTACCTCTCATTTCTCTATTCCTATGCTCATACATAGTCTCTCCTTGTCTTCTCTATTGCCCCGACATTTTTCCAAAGTATTTATAAGCAAATATTTACAAGTTTATGACTATTCAAAACTCTAAGTGATCTATGTCTTCACTAATGTACATATGTGTACAAATCATTCATCCTGTGAATGTGTCCACCTTCTTTGCTTCTAGAATTGTTCTAATCTCCATTCTTTGTCTTCAAATCTTCAATTGGTGATTGGTCTGCACCAACATAATGCACCCCAATGTGCTTAGTGCGAGCATGGAACACAAGGTTCCTCGCAACTACCAATGCACTCTCACTGTCAGTGAAGATGGTGGTGGCAGAAGTCTGACCAACACCCAAATCAACCATAAGGCGTCTTAGCCACACACACTCAACAGTAGCTGTGAAAGCTTCCCTATACTCAGCCTCACAACTGGAAGTGGCCACAATAGGCTACTTCTTGCTCAACCAAGATATACATGAGCTACCAAGCATGAAGCAAAAGCCACTAATGGACACACGAGTGTCATAGCAGTGAGCCCAATCAGAGTCAGAAAAAACATGCAAATCTAGTGGTAGTGATCCCCCCTTGGGATAAAACAACCCAAGTAGCCGAGTACCATTCAAATAGTGAAAGATGCGCTTAACTGCCTACCAATGCTTGACCCCTGGGCAATGCATAAAGCTGATCATCTGTGAGATAGAACACTGAATATCCGGCCGAGTAATGCATAAGTAAATCAAGCATCCAACAACTTGTTGATAGAGAACAACATCAAATGCATCCCCAACATCATGAAGACTCAATCGTAAACCTATCTCCATAGGAGTGGCAATAGGCTTACAGTCTTCAAGGCCAAAATGCTGCAATAATCTGTCAATATATTTTGTTTGACACAACGCCATTCCACCATCAACTTGCATAAACTAAATGCCCAAATAGTGATGCAAATGCCCCAAATCAGACATCTCAAATGAGGCATGAAAATCAGCCTTAAAATCAGCAATATGCTTCTCAATAGGACCAGTGAGCAGCATGTTGTCAACATAGACAACAATGATCAGAAGCACATCATTATCACGCTTAACATATAAGGTGTTTTCAGTTGGACTGTTCTCAAAACCATGTGCAATCAAATAAGCATGTATCTTCTCATACCAAGCACGTGGTGCTTGCTTTAAAGCATATAATGCCTTCTTTAACCCGCACACCTAGTTTTCATGCCCTTTCTGCACAAAGCCACGGGGCTGAAAAATATACACTTCTTCATGCAAGTCGCCATTCAGAAATGTTGTTTTAATGTCCAACTGATACATTCCAACCATGATGAGCTGCAAGTGCACAGATGCTTCGAACAACATCATATTCAGATTGCATGGCAGCCATCCAATTTTTTGCATTTTGTGCTTCATCAAACAAAACAGGCTCATTCTCATCACAGAGACTAGATGCAGCCATAGCATAGCAATCTGATGCAAAAGAGGCACTATGAGAGCTTGAACGAGTACGATATGATATAGGTGCATCTAATTTGATGTCACGGAAAGTCTGCACCAACCATTTTGGCATAGTTTTTGCCTGGTCAATATCAGCTCTCTCATCAACTAGTGCATCATGTAGATCTACATGAGAAATGGAATGATCTAAATGATCACATGAAACCTGCAAAGGCTGAGAAGTTGCCTCATTGGGACCAGCACTAGAGTGTCCACCTGTAAAAAGAGGCAGCAAAGTATCATACATGTCTTTGGAGCTAACAGATATCTCCTTAGTACATGAAAGCAATGGCTGAATATCATCTTTCACAAAAACAACATCACAGCTAACCAGAATGTGTTTAGTCTGTGGATGATACAGACGATAGCCTTTACTTTTAGAACTGTACCCAACAGAAATATATTTTACTGCTTTATTATCTAATTTTTTGCGATGTTATTCAGGCACTAATGCATATGCCAAACAACCAAAAACACGTAGATGAGCAAAAAATGTCTTGCGATCATGCCAAGCTTTATATGGAGTGATAGACTGCAGCACTTTAGTGGGACACCTATTAAGTACATATGCTGCACACATGATAGCCTCAAGTGAGAAACTATGTGGTAAATCCTGACTCTTGACCCTACACCTTGTCATCTCCATGAGTGACCTATTATTTTGTTCAGCAACTCCATTCTGTTGAGGTTATACGACATTGTACACTGGTGTTTTATCCCACGTTCAGCCAGAAATGCATTAAAATTAGAAAACATATATTCCCCCCCTCGATCAGAACGGAGGGTGCCCATTTTACATGCTGACAGATTTTCAACCAAAACCAAAAACTTTTTGAAGCACATGAACACTTCGGACTTTGCCTTCAATGGATATACCCATGCATGCCTGGAAAAATCATTGATGAAAGTCACGAATTAAAGATAATTCCCAAAAGAAGGTGTCTGCATAGGACCACAGACATCACTATGTACAAGCTGCAATTTCTGAGTAGCCCGAACTGAACCATCTTTTGGAAAGCATGAATGCTGCATTTTGCCCAAACTACAGCCTTCACAAACATGTTTTCCAGGTGCCTCAAGTTTGGGCAAAGAGGACACCATTTCAAATTTCCACAAGCATAGCAAACTAGCAAAATTCAGATGACCAAAGCGTGCATGCCAAAGCTTTGCATCTGAGATAGCCTGAGAATCATTTACTGCACATGCCAAATCATTTACATATCTTTCATAGTCTATAAGCTTATACAACCCACGACATAAAATGCTAGAAGCAATAATCACATCACCATTTGACAGATCATGAACTGCACACTTGTCATCAACAAATTTCACAAGCAAGCCAATCTTGGCTAATGCAGAAACTGATAACAGGTTCTTCTTGATCCCTGGCACAAATAAAGCATCTGACAAAGTGAAAGAACTACCATCAGGAGTAGTCAAAATGATCTTACCAACTCCCATAACAGGATAAGAGGAGTTGTTGGCACATGTAACAGTATTCCCTATAGGGGCAGGCTCAAGTGAAGAGAAGGAACTATGCTGGGACTCGGGAGGTAATATGTTTGGTCACCCCACTGTCAAAGTGCCAAACATCTGAGTCTACTGCAGACATGCACTACTCATGAGAAGATGGGTCAAAACTGCAAAGAGTAGTAAATGACCATTCTTCTTCCTGCACAAGATTAGCAGACTCCGTTTTTGGTGTAGAGGCTTCTGCAACAACCATTCCAGCCTCTTTCTTCTTTTCCTCTTTTGCAGCCACTTTTGGACAATTCTTTATGATATGATCATTCCCTTTATAGTACTTACAAAACAATTTCTGCTTTTCTGATTTTTTCTCATCTTTGTCTTGGTTCTTCGAATGTGCAGCATTTGCAGATTTTTGCTTACTAATAGAAGAGCTCCATTTTCCTTTGCCCTTCTGACTAGCCAAGAAAGCTTGATCTGCAACACGCATAATGGACATGTTTTGCCTGGACTGATCTTCCTGCAACAGAACAGAGAGTAACTCCTCAAATGACAAGGCATTTGGATCGCCTTTCATCATCAACCGAAGAGTAAAAGCAAAACTCTGATATGAATCAGGAAGACCATTCAGAACGGTCTACACAAGTGAGCTATTTGGTATAACCTCATCAGCAGAAATCAACTGTTGCTTCAAGTCTTTGATCTTTGTTAGGAAACTCTCCATAGAATCACTTTCATTCATGTGCTCACTCTCCAACTATTTTCGGAGATAAGCAACACGAGCCTCATTCCTAGCTTGGTACAATGTGGTAAGTGTATCCCAAGCATCCTTAATTGTTCTGCAAGAGCGAATATGAGGAATAATGGCACGTTTGATAGACAAAGCTATCAATGCATGTGCCCGAGCATCTCCGCCATCCCAACGAATCTGTAGGTGCAGCAGAAACTGCAACATGAACAGGAATATGCAGAATACCATAATCTTCAACACCTTCTGCATCAGCTTTAGTACCTGCAGTTGTAACAGTTGCAGGTGTGATATGATGTTTTTTGACACCCTGCACAATGCAACACATGTCGCATCATATAAGCCCAAAACGGGTAGTTGGTACCATCCAACTTATCCTCAACTGCCAACATACGAAATACATCACTGCTTTCAACCATGGCCGGTGACTAAAATACCTTGATGCAAAAAATTGATTGTATCTCAAAAAGTTGCACAGAACTACCTAGACAAATTCTGCTAAACCTGTAGGAGACTTGCAGACGCTTATACTGGCAAACAGAATCTGGTATATATCTTTGGCACAAAAAGACGAAATAGCCTGCACAAGCACTGTGATAGTGCGTTCGGAGGCCGAAACGAGCTCAGATCGCGATTTCGGCACCACAAAGTGAAGCAGTTTTGATCTCTGAAACACCCTGAGTATGCTCACCAAATTTCGTGTGAATCTGAGACTGGAAATGGAGGAGTGTTGACGGCGCCCTAGATGAAGCGATAACCTGCTCTGATACCAATTGTTGGAGTTAGATGTCTGCGGAAGCACACAAACAACACAAGGAAGAAGAAGAAGCTTGGAGCACAACACACAATACTAAATGTATTACTAGAGAATGTACAAAGATAAGTAGCCCATTAGGGCAATAGGCGTATATACATGCCGGGGGAAAAAAACCTCCTAAAGAGGGAAAAAGGTGCCCCGACGGTCCTAGTGTGTTCACACACATCATTATCTAAATATATCAACATGAATTGTACATCTGTCATCAACAAATTTCACTACCAAGCCAATCTTGGCTAATGCAGAAACTGATAACAAATTTTTCTTGATCCTTGGCACAAACAAAGCATCTAACAAAGTGAAAGAATTACCATCAACAGTATTCAAAATGATCTTACCAACTCCCATAATAGGATAAGAGGAGTTGTTGGTGCATGTAACAGTATTCCTTGTAGAGGCAGGCTCAAGTGAAGAGAAGAAACTGTGTTGCGAGGTAATATGTTTGGTTGCCCCACTTTCAAAGTACCAAACATTTGAGTCTACTGTAGACATGAACTGCTCATGAGAAGATGGGTCAAAATTGCAAACAGTTGTAAACACCCATTCTTCTTCTTGCACAAGATTAGTTGACTCTATTTTTGGTGTAGAGGCCTCTGCAACAACCATTCCAGCCTCTTTCTTCTTTGCCTCTTTAGCATCCAGTTTTGGACAGTTCTTTATGATATGATCGTTCCCTTTACAGTACTTCCAAAACAATTTCTTCTTTTCTGATTTCTTATCATCTTTATCTTCCTTCTTCAAATGTGCAGCATTTGCAGATTTCTGCTTACTAGTTGAAGAGGTCCATTTTCCTTTGCCCTTCTAACTAGCCAGGAAAGCTTGATCTGCAACACGCATAATGGACATGTTCTACCTGGACTAATTTTCCTACAACAAAACAGAGACTAACTCCTCAAATGACAAGGCATTTGGATTTTGTTTCATCATTAATCGAAGAGCAGAAGCAAAATTCTGATATGAATCAGGAAGACAATTCAGTACGGTTTGTACAAGTGAGCTATCTGGTATAATCTCATCAACAAAAATCAATTGTTCCTTCAAGTCTTTGATCTTTGTTAGAAAATTGTTCATAGAATCACCTTCATTCATATGATCACTCTCCAACTGTTTTCAGAGGTAAGCAACACGAGCCTCATTCCTAGCTTGGTACAATGTGATAAGTGTATCCCAAGCATCCTTAGCTGTTCTGCAAGAGCGAATGTGAGGAATAATGGCACGTTTGATAATCAAAGCTATCAATGCATGTGCCTGGGCATCTATGCTATCCTAGTGAATCTTCTCTGCAGTAGGTGTAGCAGAAACCACATCACGAATAGGAATATGCAGAATATCATCATCTTCGACAACTTCTGCCTCAACTTCTGTACCTGCTATTGTAACAGTTGCAGGTGTGATAGGACGTTTTTCAACACCCTGCACAATGTTCCACAGTCCTTTTGCAACCAATACATGTCGCATCATATAAGCCCATAACGGGTAGTTGGTACCATCCAACTTATCCTCAACAGCCAACATATGGAATACATCACTGCTTTTAGCCATGGCCAGTGACTAAAATACCTTGATGCAGAAAATTGAATATATCTCAAGAAATTGAAAAGAACTACCTAGACAAATTCCGCTAGACCTGTGGCAGACTTCGAGACGCTTATATTGGAGAATAGAAACTGGTATATACCTTTGGCACAAAGACGAAATAGGATGCACAAGTGCTGTGATAGTGCATTCGGAGGCCGAAACGAGCTCAAATCGCGATTTCGGCACCATAGAGAGAAGTATTTTTTATCTCAAAAACACACTGAGTATGCTCACCAAAATTCGTGTGATTCTGAGACTACAACTGGAGGAATGTCGACGGCACCCTAGATGAAGTGAGGACCTGCTCTGATACCAATTGTTGGAGATAGATGTTTGTGGAAGCACGTGAACAGCACACAGAAGGAGAAGAAGATTGGAGCACAACACACAATATTGAATGTATTACTAGAGAATGTACAAAGATAAGTAGCCCATTAGGGCAATAGGGGTATATACAAGTCGGGGGAAAAAACCTCCTAAAGAGCGGAAAAAGTGCCCCGATGGTCCTAGTGTGTGCACACACATCACTACCTAATATATAAACACTATAAACACCCATTCCCAAAAGTAACCCGCAACAAATTCCAAGTTAATTTGAGAATGGGTGGGTAGGGCGGGCAATGTGGCAAGATGATTTCTAGCATGTGTAGATAGGGTGACGAACATGGCATGATGAGTAATAGGAGGATGATGCAAATTTCATGAGAATGCTGATGTGCTCGAGGAGATTATTGATTTTTTGGAGTTCTATATCTTATGATATTCCATAGATATTCCAAAATATGAGTGTAAATGAGTCCTCTGTGACCTACTTTTTTACATCCATAGAGGAGAGGAGGCCTTTGAGTGGAGAATGAGTTCTCCTATGTGCAATGTACATGTGTAGTGAACACTTGTATCTCCAGCACTTGGACAAATAGCTACACCTTAAATAGCTTGCTGCTCTCAATAGGAAACTCAAATGGACTTGTGCCTTTAGTCAAATCAAAGTAGACAAAGAGAGCTTTCTAACAAGATATAAATAACTTAATTTGGACAAGTTTTGATTAGGAAACACAACTGACAAAGATGAATTACATGTCCACACAAGTATGTTGAAGAATTGAACTTCACCCTCAGACTGGTAAATCCCTGAATATATATCCTTTGAGGAATATATTTGGTATAGAGAGATTGCACACAAATAGCTTTTCAACAAGCTAAAAATCAAGTAATTGGAACGAGTTTTGGTCAAGAAACTCAACTCACCAAAATAGACCACCTATGCACATAAGTATACTAAAATGGGACTTCACACTCTGACAGATACCTCATAGAATATAAATCCTTTGAATGAGATGTTTGGGTCATAGAAATTGCATGCAAAGAGCTTTTGAACAAGCCAAAACTCAAGTAGTTTGGATATGTTTTGGTTCGGAAACGTAATTGACCAAAATAGACTACCTGTTTACACAAGTATGCTGAAAAACTAGACTTCACTCTTTCATTGATATCTCATCGAATATATAAGCTTTCAAGAAGATACTTGATATGGGAAAAGTGTACATAATAAGCTTTCCAATGAGTTTTTAAACACAAGAAATAGTTACATATACACTGAGATATGAGCTTCACAATAGAGTTGTGTACAAAATGACATGTGGCTAGAAGGAGTCTAAGAGAAGAAAAAATGACAATATGACTAGATCTGACTATTGGGAGCTCTTGCCTCTTTCTCTCCTTGTTTAGAACGTGCTCTCACTCCACTTTTATAACCAATGATCATGTGAAGAAGTTTGTGCCTTCTTCTTAACTCACCATGTGGCCCACTACATGCCACTAACTACAAGGCAGATATTGTATCTTCTACTCATCATGAATTTTGACTAGACTTTTTTCTTTTCTTTTTTTCTTTTCTCTTCTTTTCCTTTATCTTCATATTTGGTAAATTTATCCAAGCATAGCTCATATGAAAATGAGCTTGTACATTTATCTTCAACACTCCCCCTCAAGCTCATTTGGGAGTTATCTTCAACCATGTCCAGCAAATTTATCACATCCTTGAAACCCTTGAGTTTAGAAGCATCCAAGAACTTTGTAAACATATCTGCCATCTTTGGTTCTGATGAACTTTATCTCCACATCTTTGCTCAATACCTTCTCGCTTACATAATGGTAGTGGAACTCTATGTGCTTGCTCCTTGCATGAAACATAGGATTGCTTGCCAACTAAATACTTGACATGTTATCACCGTATATAGGTATGGTTCCAAATTGCACTTCAAGATCAGCCAAAAGAGTTTTAATCCACATTGCTTCACATGTGGCAAATGCTAATCCTCTATATTGAGCCTCCATGGATGAAAGTGCAACAGTAGGTTGTTTTTTTGAACTCCATGTGATAGGTTTGCTTCCTATCATGAACACATAACCTGAGGTTGATCTCTTGTCTTCCTTTGAACCTACCCAATCAGCATCGCTAAAGCCTTTGACCTGCAATTCTTCATCAAACTTGTAAAACAAAGCATGATTAATTGTATGCTTTATGTATCTCAACACTCTCTTGGCTGGATTTAAATGTTCACTTGTCGGGGCTTGCATAAACTAAGAAAGTACACCAACAACATAAGATAAATCAGGTCCTGTAATGTTTGCATAGATCAATGATCCTACAATGCTTTTGTATGTTGTTACATCTTCCAATAGTTCTCCATCATTTGAGCAAATCTTTGTATTTGTGTCCATGGGTTGAGTGAGTGGTTTGCATTCACTCATTCCAAATCTGAAAAGAACATCCAACAAGTACTTCCTTTGCATCAAGTAGATGCCACTTTTTCCATGAACAACTTCAATTCCTTAAAAATATTTCAGCTCTCCAAGATCTAAAATTTTAAACTCCTTACCAAGCTTCCTTTTGATATCTTTAATCTCTGTAACATCATTTCCTGTTATGATGAGGTCATCGACATATATGCAAATATATACCTCTCTATTTTCTTCCTTCTTCATGTACAATGAAGGAATTGCACTACTTGGGTTGTATCCACACTTAGTTAGATATTCTACCAATCTCTGATTCCATGCTCTTGGTGCTTGCTTCAAGCCATAAAGTGCCTTTTTGAACCTGCAAACAAAGTCTCGATGGTTTTCATCTTCAAATCCCACCATTTGACTCATGTATACCTCTTCTTGTAGTTCTCCATTGAGAAAAGCATTTTTGATGTCTAGTTGATATAATGGCCATCTCCTTGAAGCACCAACTGCTGTTAATGTTCTGATAGTTCCCATTTTTGCAATAGGGCTAAAAACTTCATCATAATCTATCCCTTGTGTTTGTTTAAATCCTTTGGCAACTAATCTAGCTTTATATCTAGCTATTGAACCATCAACATTCCTCTTTACTTTAAACACCCATTTGTTTGGAACAATATTCCTACCTTCTTTCTTTGGCACTAGCTCCCATGTGTGATTATCTTTGAGATCTTTGATCTCCTCTTTCATAGCTTGCTTCCATTCCTTTTGTGTGCAAGCTTCTTTATATGTCTCGAGATCTTTGTCTCTGATAACTTGCATCATGTATGAAAAATGTGTCGCCATGAACCTATCATAACGCAACCTTTGAGTTGGATACCTTGTACTTGAAGATCTTCTTTCATTGCCTTTAGAAAGTTGCTTCTTTAACCTATTCAACTTTACCATCGGAGTGATTACCTCTTCATATTCTTCTTCACTTGCATCTATCTCACTATTTGGAGTAGCACTTGCTTCTTCGACTCTACTATGAGCTGAATTCCGAGACACAGAATGACTCCCCTCCCATGTTGAACATTATTCATTTGACGTAGATGCCTCTGGACCTGAAACCGTTGTGCTTGATTGTTGAACTTCTCTTTGATTTTCTGCATAATCATCACAATCTTCTTCAAGAATCTTTTCCTTCCCTTTATCTTCACACCATGGTCTTAGTTAATCAAATACCACATCTGGTGAGACTCTTACTTCCTTTGTTCTAGGGTTGTAACACTTGTATCCTTTTTGCTCCGTCAAGTAACCGATGAAAATGCATTTTTCTGACCTTGGTTCCATCTTTGTTCTAACTTCTTGTGGAATGTGAACAAAGCAAACACATCCAAACACTTTGAGGTGTGTAAGATCAAGTTTCTTACCCGAATATACCTCCTATGGAGTCAAGTGATGTATTCCCGATGTTGTGCACCTATTCATCAAGTAAATGGCGGTTGTGGTAGCTTCAACCCAATAGTATAATGGTACCTTCATCTTGTTGAGCATGCATCTTGCAATTTTAGCAATTTGCCTATTTTTCCTCTTAACTACTCCAATTTATTGTGGTGTATACCTACAAGTAAACTGCCTTTTGATCCCATTCTCTTGTAGAAAATCTAAAAATTCTTTGGAGAAGTATTCTCCTCCACCATCGGACCTTAAGGTTTTGATAGACCTTCCTGTTTCTTTTTCAACTTCAACTTTGAATCTTTTGAATATAGAAAACACCTATGATTTTTGCTTCATAAAAAACAACCATACCTTTCTTGAGTGATCATCAATGAAGGTGACAAAAAATCTATTACTAGCCATTGATGCCTCTTGGGTTGGTTCCCATACATCAGTATGTATCAAGTCCAAGACCTTTGGGGCCACATATTTGCTCCTCTTGAATGGCTTCCTCATTCGCTTTCCTAGTTGACAAGCTTCACATAACTCATGTAGTCCAATGCTATTAAATTTTGGAAGACCTCTTACCACTTCATGTTTTCTCATGTCCTTCAATTTTGGAATGTTAATGTGTCCTATTCTTTTGTGCCATAAGTCCAACTCTGAAATCTTCTTGTTCCCAAATTGAATGTACATGAACTTTCCATGTGGATGTTGGACATCCAAAGTGAACATCCTTCCTTCTCTTCTACCTCGAGCAATGACCTTGAAGCCTTATTTTGTATTCTTTATGAAGCACCCATTCTCATCGAATATGACATGATAACCCTTCTCTACCAATTGTCCTACGGAAATCAAGTTCTTTGAAATTGTAGGAACATGAAGAATATTAGATAGTACCTTTGCACTACTTGTATCTCCAAGCCTTATATCTCCAATATGTTCAATCATGTGTTGAGTATCATCACCTATTTCAACACAACATTTTCCACTTGGTACCTTTAGATTAGTGAAAAAACTTCCTTGGCATGACATATGGTTACTACAACCTGAATCAATGTACCATTTTTTGTCATATTCACAAGAGCTTCTATACTCATGTCTCATTGTAAGTAGTGTGTCCTTGCTTCCTTGACTTGAGGTGCTTGTATATTTGCTTTGGCTCCTTTGATTGCCTCCATTTGGTCTTCCATTCTTCAGCCAACAATCACTAGCATAGTGTCCTACTTTACCACAATGATAGCATGTTAAACCTTTATGAGAATTGTAGGAGCCTCGGCCTCTTCCTCTACTTCTACCTCGACCTCTTCCTTGTGTGTTGCCATTTGATGCATCCTTGTTGTCTTCTGAATTGTTTTGATTATATTTGGAGTTGTTGTGACATCTTCCTTTTCCTCTTGAGCCTCATCTTGAGTTCCTTCCTTTACCTCGACCTACATATAACATTTGGTTGTGGCTGTCCTTTCCTTTGGGGCCACCAAAGCTAAGCTCTTTTGTGACAAGATGAGGGATTAGTTGTTCAAAACCTGGATATGCATCTTTCAAGTTAATGGAAATTATAAAAGGCTTCCATCTTTCATCTTCTCTCAATCCATTGAGAGTATAACACACAAGATTTTTGTCTTCAATTGTTGTGCCAATAGAAGCTAAAGCATCTCTTAGCTCCTTAATCTTCAAAGTATATTTAGCTATGGATTGACTCGAACGTTTTTTTATTGTATTCAACGCATTCTTGAGTTGAAGTTTCCTAGCTTTGGTATTTGTTGAATACATCCTTTCAAGAGCTTCCCAAGCATCCTTAGCTTTCTCTAGATGTTGAATATGCCCTACCATGGCATTAGTAATGACTTTTGAAATGAGGAACATGACTCTCCTATTCATCCATGCCCATTCTTTTGCTTGCCTCCTTTGGACTTCAGCGGCCATAGCTTGATTGATTTGAGGTTGAGCATCATCGCCGCTAACAATACCCCACAAGGCTTTGCCCATTAAGTAGTTGGTCATTCTAAACTTCCACGTGGGATAGTTATCCTTATCCAATTTCTCTACTTTTTGACCCAAGTCAGCCATTGAAGACTATCAAAAACTTTAAGAGTTACCTCGAATAGTTATATTGTCCTTTGCTCTTGCGTTTGTGAAGCTCCCCCTTGTTTTGTAGCTCCTCTTTTGCTTTGCTTTAACTCTAGCTCTGTTGATGAAGGTTCAACACCAAGTTTGCTCTGATACCAACTATGCAGAATGAGTTCTCCTATGCACAATGAAAATGTGTAGTGAACCCCTGTATGTCCAGCACTTGGACAAATAGCTGGACCTTAGATCGCTTGCTACTCTCAATACAAAACTCAAATGGACTTGTGCCTTTATTCAATCAAAGAAAACAAAGAGAGATTTCTAAGAAGCTATAAATAACTTAATTTGGAAAAGTCTAGGTTAGGAAACACAATTGACAAAGATGAACTATATGTCCACATAAGAATGCTGAAGAACTAAACTTCACTCTCGGACTAATAACTCCTTGAATATATATCCTTTGAGGAATATACTTGGTATAGAGAAACTGCGCGTAGCTAGCTTTTCAACAAGCTAAAAATCAAGTAATTTGGATGAGGTTTGGTCAGGAAACTCAACTAACCAAAATAGACCACCTGTGCACATAAGTATACTAAAAATCTGGACTTCACTCTCTGACAGATATTGCACAGAATGTAAATGCTTTGAAAGAGATATTTGGGATAGAGAAAGTAGATGCAAAGACAACACAAATATTGTATCTTTTACTCATCATGAATTTTTATTAGAATTTTTTCTTTTATTTTTTTATTTTCTCTTCTTTTCATTTATTTTTATATTTGGTGAATTTATCCAAGCATAGCTCATATGAAAATGAGATTGTACATTTATCGTCAACACTTTGCGAAGCGTTTAAAGCATTTCATGGCTATTGCTGAGGATGCAGGAGACTTGTTAGATAATAGAGTGCCATTAATCAAGAAATTTAATAAGAAGAGGAAGATGGAAAGAAAATATTTATCCTACGTTTCAACAACCATATTCTTTTTCAACAGAAGCTCTCAACTTATTAGAAGAGAGTGAAAGAATAAGTAGAAAATTTCCTCATGGGGTAGTGTAAAATTAAATGAATCTAGTACTTCAGAAAATCCTCCACCCTCCAACATGGAGCCCTTGGAACCCACTCTACCAGAGGTAGAGATGGAAATGTTTTCTATGGCGCTTGTAGATGGAGAGGAATTTTTATTCTTCCATGATATTGAGAAGGCATTTGTTCTATGCCTCGATGAATGCCTTAGCATTTTTTGCTCAAACTCTATTGTTCCCATGGACAACTTTTATGATAAAATTGGAAAATCAACCCTTCCATTTATTGATTCAGTTGCAGACACCATTGAATTTGTGTGCAAGGAGATTTTGAGTGACGCCAACCAAAATTCCACAAAAGAGGATTTGGCCTCAACAAGGGAAAGAATTTTGGAAAAGAAGATTCCAACATCCCCTCTTGTGAAGCAAATTGGCATGGCTCACTCTTCCATTCCTCTAGATGCAATGGAAGAAGAGAGGATGAAGATAGGCTTCAAGATGTAAGTATTTAATGAAATTTATGATTGACTATGTTTCATATTTGTACTCAGTAAATGTCTATGTGCAGGAAGCAATTGAAGTCGATAAATTTGTAGCAAGGAGTGGTGGTGACCAAATTGCCTATGGTAGTGGCTCCACCTTGGCAAACTACATTGGAAAATTTCCAAAGGAAGATTTTGTAATTATCCACAAGGACTATTTTCCTCAAGGACACTTCATGACTTGGTGTTTGAAGGCCTTGAGAAAGCTTTTGTGCTAATCTACAATAATACAAGGGACCAACTGTGTAATTTTGATTAGGAAGTCCTTTGCCCTTACTACCCAAGGAGTTAACTTTAGAGGAAAAATATTAGGTCAAATAGGAATTGCTTTGGGTTTTGGATTGTAATATCCCAAGTAATTTAAAGTTACCGAGAATGTAGTGGAGAGGCTCAAGGCCAAGAGCCAAGAGTAAGCACTTATAATAGAAATTATGCTTTTTTCAATTCCCATGTGCATTCAATTGTCCATTGTGAATTTATGTTTTTGAAAACATACTTCATATGTTTTGCATAGTTTAATCAATGTTTCTTTTAATTTTATGTTGTGCAATTGGCTTCTAAATGCCTAGGAATGCCAAAAAAACGGTTGGCACAGAAACATGGGTATGGCCCCTACAAAAATTTTGCAGGGCCCATACCCGCATTTCTTTGGAAACCCTTTTTTTGGCATTCCTATGCCTTCTTGAGTGCACGAGAACATTTGGACTCCTATGGGTGCATATAAATATGCATTAAGGCATAAGTACATGTAAGAATGCATCAAGCTTATTGCTCTCTTGTACAAAGGGTTTGTATGAATTGCACCTTAGACAAGGAAAACCATATCCTCCAATGTCCATGAATTGCGGTTTGATGGCCAAGAATAGCCAAAAAAAGGCCTCTCACAAAAACTCGGATTGGGCCCTACAAAAGTTTTGCAGGGGCCAATCCCCCGTTTCTAAGGCAAGCCTTTTTTTGCCTATTCTTGGCTATTTCAAGCACTTTGAGCACCAAATACACACCCCATGTACATGAAATATTTTCTTAACTTGATAAATATTGTGGAAGACTAAGATACTCATGTGCAATGACTAGAGAACATTTGGACTCCTATGGGTGCATATAAACATGCATCAAGGTATAAGTACATATAAGTACGCATCAAGATTATTACTCTCTTGTACAAAGGGTTTGCATGAATTGTACCTTAGATAAGGCAAACCATATCCTCCAATATTCATACCTTGTGGTTTGATTGCCAAGAATAGCCAAAAAAAGGCTTGCCACAAAATGTGGTATTGGGCCTTGCAAAACTTTTGTAGGGCCCAATCGTGTGTTTCTATGGCACACCTTTTTTTGGCTATTCTTGGCCATTGCAAGCACTTTAAGCACAAAATACACACCCCATGTAGTTGAGATATTTGCTTAACTTGATAAATAGTATGGAAACATAGAACTCAAAACATGTAGACTAAGAGACAAAGACTTTGGAGAACAAATTTAATAAGAAGAAGATCATATTAATCATTTCTGATATACAAAAAGTTCTCTCAACAAGAGAGTTTACAAATGTTAAGGGTTATTCCCCTAATCCTTCTAGCTAGTTGCATATCTTTAGGTTGTATTGTGACTCTCTTTGCATCAATAGCACACTGGTTAGTGTCTTCCATCATTGATATTAGATATGTGTCTACAGCTTCTTGGAGTGCCTCAATGGCTATCCCTTGAATACGAAGTCCGGCACAATAGCTTTGGAGCTCTTCCTTCACGACTCTTGCAAATGGCCTTCGTGGAATAAGAAGCTCCAAAAACTTTTGATAATGCCAAATCTCTTCAAAGGCTCTGGTTTGCTTTCTGCACCTTTGTGGTGCTCTTCCATCAAGAGGGATGTTGGGTTGTGGTCGTTGTGGTCTACGACATGGTTGATACTTATTCTTTCTTCTTGGAGCATGCCTAGATGGTCTTGCCTCATAATTTACATGCTCTACCATATATGCATGTTGAGTTTGTTCTCTTTCTTTATCAGTTGGTCTTTGCCCTTGTCCTCTAGGGAGTTTCTTGCCTCCTTGTGTTACTCGATGGTTCAGTGGGATAAGATCATGATTCTAGGGTGGCTTTTTAACACTTTCTTCATCGGAGGATTCGTCCAAATTTTACGTTGAATCCATCACAAATCGTCTCCGTCCTTGTTGTTTGGGCCCTACCTTGAATAATGTCTTGGGTGGTTTCTCATCATGAGATATAGAAAGGAAGGTTACATTTGTTGTGTTACATCTCTCTCTTGTTTTGAAGCTTCATTCCCCCATGATGGAATCCTACCAGGGTGTTTGCCTACACTCGAGTTTTGTCTAGAAGAGTGGCTTATGGTTCAACGCTTCTTGTGGGGTGTCATCCATGCTGGGTCACTAAGTACCTTGCACATGGCTAAGGTGGATGACATGATCCTTTCTAGTAGTCTTCTTAGTGCATACCATTATCTTAGGGTCTAAAGTGCTAAAATGAATAAGGGCACCTTTATTTACAGCCTTTCACTTAAGATTTGTTATGTTCACATTTAAATGGACAAAAATTAGTTTAAAAACATTGAAATAATATTCAAAAAAACATTTTAAAACTAATAGTAACAAAGAAAATTTAGCATGATATGAAAGAATTGAAAATTTATTTGATGAGAAAGGAATTCTAAAAACCTTGAGAATTTTTTTGATAAGAAATAATGTATTGTGGGAGTTTTGAAACTATTTCCAAGCAGAACCCTCGTGGACTCTTTGTGCATGCCATTGGGCATGATGTAGTGGTCTTGATGATGACATCCACTTCCCTCTTGCAATATCGTGTTGTATCTTTCTTGAAATTTTTGCTATTCATGACTCACATGCTCATTCCATTGCATATTTTCTAGATAATGTCGTACGAAATAACTAATTGAACATTTCTTCTAAATAGTTTGATTATTGTCGACCACCCCCATGCTGGGTGTTTTCAAAGTAAATGTCTCTAGCCCTGTAATGTGACTTCTCCATTCCTTGTGTACTAAAAACCTCCATTGATCCATATCAATTCATAAAACAAGCTCCATGTGCAAAAACAATATGTTATGTTCTAGTCAATAAGATATACACATGGCATTTAAAATCGTATTAAAAATATAAGCAAAACTTACTATGTAATGTGTAATGTTGCTTTCTCCCCATGATAGGATGAATGACTGTGTAACCGCCTTTAAAGTCACTTGGAATAGTTCTTTTCGTGAAGCATTAGTGGAAACCAAACCCATCAAATATAAAAACTGATTTAAGGATGACCAAACCTTCTTTCGCTTATTAATGAGATCAACCTGACTATCATTGTCTTTCGTAATCGAACAGAGATCTTTCCAAATATCCCATTTCCCATCATCTTGACTATTCACATCTCTTTTTAAGAAAAATCTTGCCTTCTTCCTAGTCATTGAAACTTGTTGTAAAATCTCTTGAGTCTCACCATACTTCTTAACAACTAAAGATACATGGCCACCATGACAACCAAGAGAATTCAGAAGATCTTTTATTTTTGGACTACTATTGTAGGCCTCCCTAGTGGTTTCATTGCAAATGCATATTCAACATGGATCTTCAAAAGCCTATCAAAGATCCTCATGAATGTGTGCAAAGAACAGGAGTGAACATTGATCAATGGAAATGGAATAATGTGGGTTCCAATCATTGGTTGTTTTTTTACGACTCCGTTCTTCCAACATTGGACACCTCAAAAGACATATCTCCCATTCCCTACTATTCCATGAGTCTATGTCATCAATTTCTTTAGAGTCATCAAATATATTGTTGAATTTAGTGTAAGTAAATCCTTGTGAAGATAGGATCTTTAATTGCTTCTTGGGAATATTTGGATGATAAATAGAGGTAGGCATAGTGCCTTCTATGAATAAATATATTGTCCACCAATACGAGCCACATCCTCATTAGAAGTTTTTTTTCTTGATAGAAACTTTATAAGGGCATGGAAATATACTTTGAGAAATACCTTGTGCTTGTAAGGCTTGACTCAAAAGGTTGTACATTGCAGTATACCCATTTCTATTGATGCGTTCTTCGTCACATATTGCATGCACATCTTGCACTTTGATAAGGTTTTTTAATCTCTAAGAACTCAGCTTGAACAACAACTCTAATATAGTTTCCTATGGGTGTGCCTATAGCAGAAGTGATTTATTTGTTATTTATACAAGTATTCATGAACTTGAACTGGTCTTGTGTTGTTGATGAAGCACTTATGTCTTGAATAAATGACCTATGCAATGAAAGATTCAATTTCAAACCTTCATCAAAACATACAAAAGTAAAACAAGCACTTGCCTTGTTGCATAAATACACCATTTGCGTCCTCCACTACCTACTGAAAGAGCTTCGAAGGATGAAAATGCTCTTTTCCTATATTTAATTCCAAATAGAGTCTCTTTCAGCTGATGGAGATTGGCATTTAACTTTACAATTGTGCTTTCGTTTGCTTCCATATCATATTCAAAATTAGCAAGTTGTTTTTCTAAAGATATGATTGTGATTTCTAAAGTGACCACCCTCATATGATGGAGTTGATATTGTTGGAACCAATACTTAGCAGTAGCATGTGAATGTGTAGATAATCTCTTGCAGTAACCTAAAAGTCTAGCCATTAGGAAAAAATGAGCCTTGCATGGGCCTTTTAAGGATTTCTAATTTTTATCAATTAAAATGCTAAATCATGGAGATTAAAAGGCCATTAAAAGACACTAGTGGTTTTTTAATTTAAATAATATTTGATAGAATTTTTTATTTGAATTCTAAAATAGAAAATATTTTGGCCTTTGGATGCTTGGATCTTACAAATAAGATTAAAAGAGGTAAAAGGCTAGAGAGAGAACCTCTGACGATTTGTAGAGATAGTGATTATCCCACGCCTCCTTTTGCACACCTTTTGCATCTTTTCTAGCCATTAGATCTTGACAAATCTAATGGCCAACTAGATTTGGTGATGAGATGATTTTCGTAGCTTCTATGGGCTATCCGATGAGACTCTCATCTAATGGTGGAGATCCAAAGGCACATTTCCCTTTTGGGGGGTGATCCTCAGCCATTAGATCCTGCTAGGAACCAATGGCCATAATTTTGGGTGCTCAAGTTTGGCTAAATTCAACTAGAATCATCGGATTAAAAGCAAGATCTAAGGCCTAGAGTGAATTGGTGCATTTTTTATCAAGAACTAGATTTTGGCCATTAAAAATCAAACAAATCCAAGGGCCTATATTTAAAGATGCCTTGAATTTTGCCACTGAACCTCAACCTTTGGATCATTGATCAATCCAAGGGCTCTAATTCATTCCCAAGCCTTTCAAAACCATTCACATAACTAAAACCATGATTTCAAGGTGGTTTCTCCCTCTATGACCATGGAAGCCCATACCTAGCCTATGTGATTAAGGGATTAAACTGTGTCCACCACCCTCTTCTTATTGATCTATCCCTAATCACTCCTTAAGCCCATGGGTGGTTCATTTTTTCCCCTAATGCTTCACCTGCACCAAAATGAACTAAGTTGAGAGATTATGGAATGTTGGATGGTAAGAAGATATTGGATCACGTGGATATAGTGAACCATGAGTCCAAAGATCGATGGATACTTCTTGCTACAAGAGCATGAGGATGTTCTAGTGTGAAGTTTGAAATACATGTCAACACCATCTTTGCTAATGGCCAAGAATATAAAAAGGGTAGAAATTTGGTTGGAAGGGACTCTAAAGCATATGTTTTGCTGAGAAAATATGTTTTCTTGTATGTGGATGGGTTAAAGTGTATTTTTCAACTGTATATGAGTGAAAATGATGAAATTTTAAAAAAGTCATTTTTTGAGGGAAGCATAGTTACGGATTTGATGATGTGGCACTTAATATCGGAAGGAGTTTGAAAATTATATTTTTTCTAAGTGAAACTTTAAAAAATGGGTCTAAACAAGTGACTTTTGACATATATATTAAAAAATGGGCCCTTTTAAGTAAATTTACACTGAAAATGAGACTTAAAAAATAATCATTTTTTATTCAGATACATGCATGAGTTTGATGATGTGGAAAGTAGATTCTCTTGTCGCTCTAGAAGAAGAAAGAGAGGAGCCTGGTGAAACCCAAAGAAAAGCCTACTCTTGCCTACTAAAAAGTGCCCTATTAAATGCACTTTGTCCCCTTAAACAAGAACATAATTAATCTTAATCTCTAAATATCAGGGATCCTTACAAGGCCCATATAGGGTTCATTTTTCCCCCTAATGTACAAACATTTAAAGAAGCCTTTGGACCAAATTTCCTAAGTTGTGTGGATATTTTGTTTCTCAAATTCCTTGATTCCATCAATAGATAACCATATGGAATTTTGCTTCTTGATGGCAAGAACCCATTTGCTCCATATTATTCCATACTTCGCAAAAGGACCAGACAAAGTTCAAGCCTTTAGGAACGATTGGAATAAGAGAGAAGAGTAGCGTGAGGCAATCAAGATCGTTCCATATAGGGATACTAGAAAGAGAAAGTTTTCTCAAGTTTTTGAAAATGAATTTGAAGGAGGCTTCTTTATCATTGCACCAAGCTTTGATCATTAGCAAGCTTGTTAGCCAATGCCGCCTTGGGACTAGTGCATATCTTCCATTTAGTCTTTGGCACTCCTCTCTTATTGGGGTCTCCCGTCCAAAGAAAGTTTGTATAGGCTATTCTATGTTGAGAAGTTCATTGTTTTTTGTTTCCAACAAGCAATAAAGTAAATGATAAGAGGAAAGAAGAAAACATATTCATCACCATCGCTTTCCCCTCCACATTGAGCTGCATTCCCTTTGAGTTTGGCTAAAGAGACTTGAATGTATGAAATTGGGCCAAAGGTTTGAAGCTCGTATGCAATCAATCCTACGCTACATCACCAACTTGAAACTGCTGCTTGAGACACGATTGGAAGATTTACCACATGCCAATGGTTAGATGGTACTAGAGGATCTTCATTTGCATGTATGGAGTTTGTGATATGATCTCATTCTCACTACAATATATCAGGGGCATATCGGCCCTGATACCGGTGCAAATACACGACACTATTTTTGTCTCGTCGCTTATATAGGCTCTGGTATGCTTGCCGGTACAATATCGTTAATATAGTCACTCATATTGACATTCATATCGATGCTTGTACCGGTGCTTGTACCGACGCTCATGTCGACGCTTGTACCGGCACCGAGTTGCAATGCATATATTGGTTATTTATTTCTAACGACTATACCAATGATCAAATGCCTGTTGGTATGACCTACATGCTTTTTTCAATCATTTTCAACAGTTATATCAACACCCAGACATGACCATTGGTATGCACAATATCCGTATGCCCCTCATACTTTGTAGTGTCTTCTGTTTGCTATGCTAAAGGAACTCAACAAACGTGTTTGCGAACACAGCCCATTGATGTGGATTAATGTGACCATATGATCTATGAATATCATCACCTCCATTGGAAAACAGAAATTATGGGTGGTTCCGTGCTCCATGAGTTTTAAGCAGACCCTGTTTGGCTCTTTGCAAAGGCAATGGAATTTTTGTAATGGTTCTCTGTTTTTTGAAGGTTGCTGTTTGATCCGTCTACTGAAGTTTTGAAGTACGAGAACTGCATGTACAACAACCATGCGACTGCCTAAAAGAAACTAATTCAAAAGCATTGGAGTTATAAGATCGTGCAGCTATGTCACACAGTATATACAGAGAAGGAACGACCATACACAAAAACGATTTTCTGATTCTGCACTCATTCGCGGCGGCGGTGAGCACGCGCGTCTATATATCGTATTAGTTTTATGGTTTTTATTTTACATATGTTTGACACGTTGCCACATCATCAAATCTCCCCATCAAGCTCAGAATGAGCTTGGATACAAACTGAAAGAAATACATATGTCCATACAAGACGAAATAACATGAAATGAAATCTAGATGCAAACTAAAGCTTTCTAACTCCTAAAGCTTCTATGAATATAGATGAACTTTTCTTTGGGAAGAGCTTTCGTGAAGATATCCGCCACTTGTTCCCCAGTGTTGATGTGAATAAGCTCCACTTCTCCTTCGATGACCTTGTCACGAACAAAGTGATAATGAACTTCGATATGCTTCGATCTCGCATGATGAACTGGATTCTTCGATAGCATTATGCTGCTCACATTGTCACAATAGATGACCACCTTTCCGTCGATGTAGACTGGTACTTAATCCATGTTGCTTCACAAACGGCTTGTGTAATGCCTCTATATTCAGCTTCGGTACTTGACAAAGCGACCGTTGGTTGCTTCTTGCTACTCCAAGAAATGATTGCACTTCCAAGCAAAAATGAAAATCCACTTGTTGACCTTTGATCCATGACATTCCTGCCCAATCGGCATCTGTGTATGCATACATACATGGCTGAACTTTTCTCTCATAAAATAAGCCAAAATTACATGTTCCTTTCACATATCGCAATATGTGTCGCACTGCATCCAAGTGCACTCTACATGGTTTATGCATAAACTGACTCACCAAACCAACTGCAAAACTCAAATCTGGTCTTGTCTTGGTTACATAAATCAAACTTCCAACCATCTTTCTATACATATTTGCATCATGCAAGTACTTTCCATCATCCATAAGCTTAACATTAGCATCAAGTGGCGTATCAACAGGTTTGTATGCACTCATACCAAATCTCTCAAGCATTTCCAGCATATAATTGCATTGTATCATCCAAATTCCCTCTTTCATTGAAATTACTTCAATTCCCAAAAAGTATTTTAGCTCTTCCAAATCTGACATCAAAAATTCATATTTTAATTGCCTTTTCAAATCATCAATCCTCTTCTGATTATTGCCAGTAATGATCAAATCATCGACATAGATCACTAATAGAATCATTTCACTTCCTTGATTCCATACAAACAGTGAATAATCAGCCTTTGATTGTATAAATTTCAAATCCAACAACTTCTTAGTGAATCGTTCACACCATGCTCGTGGTGCTTGTTTCAAACCATAAAGCGCTTTCTTTAACTTGCATACATAGTCAGGATATTTTAGATGCACATAACCTTCTGGTTGCTGCATATAGACTTCCTCATGCAATTTGCCATTCAAAAATGCATTCTTAACATCCATTTGATATAATTTCTAATTGTTCATAGCAGCCCATGCAATCACGCTTCTCACCGTTGTCATTTTCACCACTAGACTAAATGGTTCATCATAATCTAATCCATATACTTGTGCATATCCTTTTGCAACTAAGCGCGCTTTAAATCTTTCCAATGAACCATCACTTTTGCATTTCACTTTATATACCCATTTACATCCAATAGCTTTCTTATTCGATGGTAATTTCACTAATTCCCATGTATTATTTTTCTTCAATGCATTCATCTCGTCATCCATTGCTTTGCACCAATCTTCACTTTGTGACGCATCATGAAAACTCTTTGGTTCCTCATGCTTGATTCTCTCAGTCATGTATGCATAATGAAACTTCATAGACTTATTATATAGATTCAATCTATCCACAGGATGTTTTACTCTCGTAGATCGTCTCAAAGGTGTTTCTTCATGTGTCTCTTTCCTTGCATGTGGGGGAACATATTTCTCCTTCATATTTTTCAACGTGCCAGGCATAACTATCTCATCTTCAATATCTGAATCAGACATGTACGTATCTTTTCCTTTCTCCTTTCTTCTTGCATAGTCCTTTGCATTTTCACTCCAAGATGTTTCAGGTGTAGGAAACTCATATGAACCATAGTCTTGACTCTCTTCATGGTCAAAATTCCTACAACTTGTTCCTGGCTCATCATGAACATTTTGCATAGAATCATCCATATCGTTCTCTATCACAGCCATGTCTTTGGGTGCGTACCATGATGCTTTTTCATCAAATATAACATCTCTACTCACTTATTCTTTTGTAATAGGATTATAACATCGATATCCTTTCTTTTCTTCTGAGTATCCAACAAATATGCATTTTTCAGATTTTGCCTCAAACTTATGTCTCAACTGACTAGGCACATGCACATAACAAATGCTTCCAAAAACTCGTAAATAGATAACATTAGGCTTATGCTTCCATAGCCTCTCATAAGGTGTGAGATCATGAACCATGCCTGTGGGAGCTCTATTTATAACATGCACAGTCGTATGACAAGCTTCTGCCCAAAACATATCTGGCATGTTCTTTTCATTCAACATGGCTCTAGCAACTTCCTCTATGACACGATTTTTGCGTTTTGCAACACCATTTTGCTGTGGTGTGTATCTACAAGATAACTGCCTTCTGATTCCATGATCACTTAGGTATTGATCAAATTCTCTTGAGATATATTCTCCCCCTGAATCTGATCATAGGCATTTTATATACATTCCTAACTGCTTTTCAACCATATTTTTGAATCTCACAAAGCACTCAAAGACTTCACTCTTATGCTTCAGGAAGTAGATCCATGTATATCGACTATAATCGTCAACGAATATCAAAAGATATAGTGATCCACCGATCGATTTTGTTCTAGCAGGTCCAACCACATCACTATGGATTAGTTCTAGAGGTCTCCTCCTGTGCATTTCTCTTCTTGGAAACTTCATACGTTGATGTTTTCCAAATGCGCATGCTTCACATATTCTTTCAAAGTCTAAATGACCAAATCTTGGTAATCCACGCACTAACATTTGCTTTTCCATGGACTTCAATTTTCTCAAATTGATATGGCCAATTCGTTTATGCCATAATTCAGCTATATTTGAATATCCACTATTCTTGGCATGCATGTTCTCATAAAGGGGTGTACCCATATCAAACGTGAAAAATCTACCCATCTTCTTTCCTTGACCAAGTAATTTTCCTCTTCTTCCATACTTAAAATCATGTATAAAACAGCCATGTTTGTTGAAAGTAACTTCTATGTCTTGATCTGCTAGCTGACCAACTGAAACTAGGTTCTTTGTAATGCTAGGCACATGTAAGACATCACTTAAAGTGTTTCGAACACCATTTCTTTGTACTAACGATACATTCCCAACATCGTTAATCACATGTAAGGTATCATCACCAGTTGCTACATACTCCTTAGACTTCAAAGCTTCTTTTGATTCAAACCAATTTCCAATGCTCGTCATGTGATTTGTGCAACCAGAGTCTATGTACCAATTCATATCGTTTCCAGGTTTTGACATACTATTCAATACATGCTCCATCGCAAACATATTATCTCTGCCATAGTCTCTATATGAACTTTCTGCAGCGAAATTTCCATGCATAATGGCTTCTACCTCTTCCTCTTTGACTATTTTGCTTATAATAACAATCTTTCTCAAAGTGGTCATACTTACTGCAATGGTAACAATTTCCAGGTGCCTGTGATCTTCCTCTACCTCTAGAGTATGATCTTCCTCTACCTCTTGACATATCCACTGTATTTGCATTTCTAGAAGATGATCGTCCACGACTAAAACCTCTTCCTCTATTCTGAAAGAATGCATGATCTCTCGAATTACCACTTCCAGATGTATTCAAATCAAGTTTTACTTCTTCTGTCATGCAACGAGCTACCAGCTCGTCAAAATCTGGCATAGTGCCTCTCACTGAGATAGAGGTATCTAAACTCTTACACTGCGGTCCTAGACCATTTAGCATAACTGAAACCATATCATCATCTTCGACTTTGCAATTTATGGAAGCTAAATCATCAGTGATCTTCCTAATTTCAGCCACATAATCCGTTATGGACCTATTTCCATGCCATACGCTATGCAACTTTTGCTTTAAGTGAATTTTCCTAGCTTCTGTCGACGTACCATATATCTTATGGATTATATCCCAAGCTTCCTTTAGTGTACTAGCCTTCATAATATGTGGAATCAGGCTCTCTGATATACATATCGAAATCCAATGGAGAACCTTTCTAGATTTTTCTATCCACGTTTTATATTCTTTTTGCTCTTCTGCATTCGGATTCTCTGACAACTTAGGACACTCGTCCTCTCCATTCACTAGTCCCCATAGACCTTTTCCCATCAAGAAATTTTCCATCCTATACGACCATATGTGATAATTGTCTTTATTCAGCTTATCACCAACTATTTGCGCAATATTATCATCCATCTTTGTAATTTAAGCACTTCTCTATGCTATGGCAATTTTATGGTGAGGCCTAGAAAAATTTCGGCAGCATTTCGACTTATACACCAAAAACTGAATCTTCACAAGTAATCTTAATGATTTGCCTCTTATTCTTAGCACTCACTGCGTCTCTATGCACTTATATGCTCAATTTCTATCTCCTTGAAAAAATTTCGGTAGAGTCTCCTTTGTCTGAACTATATATGAACCAAGTCAACTATAGTCACTCCACTCCAAAAACCCAAACTCTGGGTAAAAGCATCAATAAGAGTCCGTAGCGTAAGCAAATATACTCTGACGGGAGGCCTCAAAAATATACATTCATCCCGTGATCGATACACGAGGTCTTTGGACTGTCTTCTCTTTGGTCTTCCACCTATATCACTAGAGTATCTCCAAGCACGAGAATACCCCAGTTAAAAACCTTACCACGTCCCTCAGTTTTTGTTTAAATTCAAGGTTTTAGCAGGGTAATAAAAAACCTCACAAGACGCGTGAGTTGTCCAACTAAGGACCCACAATATCATGCATTCGTCTCACAACGTGTGACTAGTGTCCATTCACGGACCCACAAGAAATATGCATGTCGTCGCCTGCCACATGCACTCGAAAGAAAAACGAAACTCAAATGTGTACCTCGCTATTTCAGAATTTCAAAATTGATTTCTGTGATTTGATGGATGTTGATCCTTATGGTTCTCGATCTGTTTTTCTTGACTCTGCAATTCAATCTGCGGAACTGAAGGGTAAGAGGACATGGCAGTTTTGCACCGTTGCGTATTCAGACTCACGAGTCACAGCAGCAGACTATTGAGCAGCTGAAACCATTAACATTTTATAGGGAAAAAACTAAATTAATCTGCGGACACCATCATCGCGATGAAAACTGTAGTACAGTTCACTGTCGACTTCTCTTTACTGTATTACTACTAGATTCTCTTTACTGTATTACTACTAGATTCTACAACGCAGCATAACGTGAGCACTGAGCTCTGATACCAATTTATAAGATCGTGCAGCTATGTCAGAGAAGGAACGACCATACAGAAAAACGATTTTCTGATTCTGCACTCATTCGCGGCGGCGGTGAGCACGCGCGTCTATATGTCGTGTTATGGTTTTCATTTTACATATGTTTGACACGTTGCCACGTCATCAGGAGTGTCAGCTGAAATACTAAACAATGGAGGCTACATGTTTATGTGTTTCTGGAGCTAACGTGTGCCGGCTAGAAGCTACTTATAATGTTGTAGGCCCTAAGGCTTGCTTGTGCATGTGCATGATACACCTATGCTTATGCTTGGTTGACTTTGGAATCGGTATGTTCTCCTCCTCTCTCTCTCTCTCTGAGTTTCATTTCCTTGTGATAGTTTGTGTACCTTTCTTTTCCATGTGATTCTGACATTTCTGGCTTTTTTTTGTAATTGTAAATTTCGGCTCCTTTTATTTTATGGTTATGACCTAGAAAGTGGGCTTGTTTGGATGGTGTTTCTCATTCATGATTGACCAAGAATGATACATGGATGAAGGCCGACGTGCAAAAAGTTCATGTCTCACAGTGGCCACTGTTCTCACACTATATCGCTAAGAAACAAAGCTTCATGCACACACAATGACTCTCTCTCTCTATGCGAAGAAAGAGAAAGCAAACATTAAGAAAGAGTTTAACATCTTTCTTTCCAAACCCAAGCAGTGCAACAGAATCATCATGTAGGTTGTAACTAAATTGAGAGCCTCATAGAGTGTGTTATGAAGATGAAGTTCTCTCTAGCCTACCAACATCACGTAGTTCTTAGAGCTCTCCCTTTGCATGTCTCTCACAACTGTCTACCCATGAAGATGGGTTAAGGCAAGTCCTCCAATTCTATGATGGAACCTATCCAAATGCAATAGGCTAGCCGGTTGGGTCGCTCCCCTCTTGAGGCAGTGGTGAGGGCTCAACCCCTCTTATCTCCAACTGGTGGATAGCGTATGAGTCAAAGGCCATGTTTAAACTAGTTGCAAGTCCTTCCGGAGTCACTCTTCTTCTATCTCATAGGGAGGTCTCATGGTTACTATGCCCACCTTCACTTGTAGAGTTGTTCTTTCCATTCATTCAAACAAGGGAAAGTAAGCTTCGGCGGAACTTTTTCTTTGAGGGGAAAAAAGAAAAGAAATTCTATGATGGAACCGAAAGCATACTACACTATATCTCCATAAGAGAGCCTTTTCTAAACTGTTTTGTGCACATTAAGATCCAACAATACACAGAAGGGATGAGATCAGTTCCCAAAAATATTAGTTTGTTGGGTGGCTATACGAATACATGGAACGTGTATAATACTAGCGGGAGCTTCCTTCCACAGACATGCAAGAAAACACAAAATCCATGCATACATAGGTCCTGAATATAAATATGCATGGTATATTAGCCTACTGGTAGGCCATAGGACTCTAGACTCTATGTGAGATAATACATTGCTTTAATACTAGATATGAGATTCCTTTTACAAAACGTTAGCTCAAACGCTTGGTTTGGTTTGCATCCCTATGAAACCATTCGGTCTCCTGTGATGATTGGATAAGTAATCAAACCTTTATTTTTGGTCCTCATTATAGTAAGAAGATAGCACCATGACAAAGCTCCTACCAATCAAAACATTTCGCATACTTCTTTCATGTTTGATTTTTTCTTCTTGCTTTTTCCAATAAGCCATTCTTGAATTTGCATGCAAATCTGGTAAAAATAAAATAGAAAACTATTGGAAGGCCTCAAGAACCGGTTGCTTTCAAGACCTTGTAGTGACATGGTTACAAAAATCAAGGTGCTAGCAAGTCCACACTGCTAACCATAAAATCTTTGAACCAAGAAGATCTTTGTAACTGAGGTAAGAACCAAGAAGATCTTTCCTACTAATCATTATGAGCTTGAATCGATTGAATGTTTCATTTGACAAAGATGACTGACTATGGCCAATGGGTGGGCCCTATGGCTTCCTATAATCAACGTGTATTTCTAGAAGAAGATTGTCATCATCTGCACGAAGAATCCCTGTCCAAAAGAGAGCACGATGCCACTTCTATTGCCATTTATATGAATATACGAGTGATGTTCACACAGAATAGGTGATACATATATACCCTCATCATGAAGGGATCACTCTTCTGGATGGGAAATTACAACGAGTGCCTTTTGCAAGGCTATGTAATGTGTTCCTATGTTTGATGCGAAATTGAAGTGCAATGAATCTAGTATGGTGCAATAGGAAAGATTGTGCAATAAGCACATGGTTATTCTAGGGAGAGGCATCTCATTCTTGATAAATCAACTATAAGTGCCTGATTTCTTGTAGCTAGTGTTAATTTTGACAATGGAAAAGAAAAGAAATTTACATACATATATACACGTTTATGTGTGCTCTTTCAAAACATATGTAGGAATTATAAGAGCATGAGGTGGTTTATCATGAAAATCGAATAGTGTACGTTGAGATTTTTTAGGAAACCACTTTTGAATGGTCTTTGGCTTTTGTTGTTGTTGTTGCTTTTGCTGGGATATGTGATCCTGCCTTCATTTTTGTGACTCTAGCTTCATGGACTTCTAGTTCATAAGTGTATAGTGATCCTCAAAGATAGAGTTTAGAACCCATGCTTGATTATATTTCTTTGCCATTGCTCTAATGGGTTTGGGGATCCAAATTTATTCAACAATAGGTCATGGATCACTACATTGTGGTCTAGGAGGTTGGTGTTTTATTGCGATTTCTAGAAGAATCCTTTGATGGTATTACTAGTTTCTTGGAAAACCACACATGTTTATGTGATGCTTATGCTACCTTAAGAGAACAACCTAAAAGTGATTACAAAGAATGTTGGTGCATTTTGCCCAAGCCTACATGCTTGATATGCTTGATATTATCCTCATTTGTAAGTCACATGAGTAGTCATGTGAACACCTCTTGTAAAAGAGTACATTTTATCTCTTGTAAATGGAAAAAGAAAAAAGTAAAAGGATGGCTTACCTCATCCATGATGTAAAAGCAAATTCGTGGCTCCAACTACCAAAATCACGAATTTTTGAGCTGAGGGAATCTCTCCTAACTTTGGGGATCACTTTCAGGTGGAGCCATTCGAATTCGAATTCAAAACTCCCTCCAAGAATTGCTATAAAAGGAGCAAGAAGGAAGAGGCGATTAGCAAGCCTTGTACGTGACCACTTCATGTCATTTTGTAGAGATTGAAGAGCTTACTCCATAGCTCTATCATTCTACTCCCATTGTGCAAAGATTCATTGCCAATGTGGTTGTAATCATATGTGAATCTATACATTTATTATCATCTACCTCTCTGTTTTGTTCTCTGCTATACTCACTCAGAGCAGTAACTTCAGAAGGTCATATCTCGAGTTTTACTGAACAGTTTTCAGTGTTTTAAAGTGCGTTGGATAGCTCTCACTGTCTAGTTTCTACCTATAAATTTTCAAGGTCATTGGATTTATACTTTTGGAGATATCTGCATTTTACTGCTTACTGGTCTATCTCTGCAGAGCCCCGAGAATTGTGGGAATGTTCCAGAACTTGATGAAACTTGTTCTCAGTGCTCAGTTCATCATTTAAAGTGTTTTAACTTGGAATAGGAAGCTTGCTAAGTCTATTTGCTATGCCCAAAAGGAATTTTTCTAATTCCTTCCAGGTTGAGAGCACTGTTCATTTTTTCCAGCAGGTGTATGTCCAAAAATAACAAGTTTTGGGAGCTAGTCATTTCGCAACTTGTTGGTCTTGACTTAAACTTTTGGGATACATGTTCCAAAGTACTTGGCTGATATTTTGGTGGATTTAGGAAGCTCAAAGGGTCTACTAATCAACTCTGAAGTCTCAGTTGGCTGGTGTGAAGCTGGTTGTAGCGGCACCTACTCATCTTTGGATTGCATCCACCATCTCTCTTCACAGTGGTATCAGAGCATAGTCAAGCAACATGGGAGATGGATTTCCATCAACAATTGACAAATTGGATCGAAACAACTACCCGGCATGGTCTCTAAGGATGGAGGCTTACCTTCAAGGAAGGAATCTATATGGATTCATATCCGGAGATGAAGCAATGCCAACCATGAGGAACAAAGGGCAACCATCACATGAAGAAGTGGAAGGACTTTCGAATTGGTGTTCGAAGGATGCACTTGCAAGGTCCTATATTCTAAACTCAATCTCTGATTTTCTTTTACCTCATGTCAAGGGATGCAAGACATCAAGAGAAACCTGGAATGCACTTGCTTCTTTCTTCTCTTCCAACACTCGAGCAAGGAAGAACCAATTGTGGATGGAGTTCACAACAATGAAGAAAAGCCCGAAGCAAAATGTGACTGATTATGTCACAAAGATGAAGGAGATTTCCGACCAACTTGGAAGCATTGGAGAGGTAATTGAAGAGGAGCAAATCATAAGACAAATCATGAATGGAATCAAAGCAGACGACAAGTGGGAGTCATTCACAACAGCCATGGATTTATACATGGATATGCATGTACCCGACCTCAACACACTCATGGGCCAACTCTTCACTCATGAAGCAAAGATTAGCAAAGGTGGTGAGTCCTCAAGAGGTAATCAAACTTCTGCCTTATATTCTGATAAAGCTAAGGTCAAGGACAAGTCAAAGAATAGGAAGAATGAAGATGAAGGAAGCTCTTTCCAAGCAAACTTTGCAGGTAGAGGAAGAGCTAGAGGAAGAGGCAGAAGTGGAAAGCAAGGCAGGGGGAGATTCCAATCATCTCAACCTTGCAACATATGTGGCTTATCTAACCATACTACTGAAGAATGTTTCAGGAACCCAAGGAACTCAAGAGGAAGAGGATTCAATAGAGGTGGCTATGGATCAAATAGAGGCAGGTACAATGGAGGCTACAACAACAACAACTACTACAACAACAATTACAACAACAACAACAACTATCAAAGTGGCCATAGAGGAAGAAGAGATTACAATAACTATGCAGAGGACCAAAGTCAAGAAGATTCATTATTGATTATGAATCTATCAACGAAGAAGGGTAAGGATGATGATCACATATTTTACATTGATTCGGGATGCTCGAACCATGTAGCAGGAAATGTGGCTTTACTTTCTGATTTGGAAGATCCTCATAACAAGCATGAAGTGCAGACAGGAGATGACACAAAGCACTCAGTGGAGAAGATAGGTAATGTGAAGACATCAGATGGGAATATGAACCTCTTAAGCAAAGTCTTGTATGTCCCTACAATTACCAAAAATTTAATAAGTGTTGGACAGATTGTTGAAAAAGGATTGCAGGTTAGATTCAATCGATTTGGAGCATATGTTGAAGACCCAAGGCAAGGCTTTCGAAGGATTGCCAAAGGAGAAAAGACAGGAAGGCTTTTCACTTTTGAAGTGGAAGATACAAAGAACATAGCTTTGTTTAGCTATGGATCTCAAACTCTAACAGAGTTGGAGATATGGCACAAAAGGCTTGCTCACATTGGTGAGAGGACACTCAAACAGATTTGCAGGGACCAAAGTGTACTTGGTTTGCCTAATATCACAAGGCAACACATGATTTATAAGTGTGAAGCTTGTCAACTCGGCAAGGCTCATAGACAACCTTTCAATAAGAAAGGATATATGTATCAAAATCCTTTGGATCTAGTGCACACGGATGTGTGGGGTCCAAGTAAGGAGCCATCTATATCAGGCTCAAGATATTATGTGTCTTTCATAGATGATTGTAGCAGGTGGACCATTCTGTTTTTCATGAAGCACAAGGATGAAGTGTTTAATTGCTTTAAGAAGTATATTGCTCTTGTTGAAAATCAAACAGGTAGGACTTTGAAAAGACTCAGATCAGATGGTGGAGGAGAATACTTCTCTTCTGAATTTGATGCCTTCTTGCATGAAAGAGGCATTAAAAGGGAAGTCACTACAAGGTATACACCTGAACTCAATGGTGTAGCAGAGAGGAGGAATAGAGCTATCGTCGAAGCTGCAAGGTCCATGCTCAACGAAAAGGGATTGCCGAACTACCTATGGGCAGAGGCTGTGTCGACAGCCACATATCTCATAAATAGACTTCCATCTAAGTCACTAGATGGAACCACTCCATATGAAGTGTGGAATGGAAGAAGACCTAGTCTAGAGCATTGTAAAATCTTTGGATGCTTAGCCTATGCTCACATTCCTTCTCAAGTAAGAGGGAAATTGGATCCCAAGGCAGAGAAGTGTGTATTCATTGGTTATGATCAAAACCAAAAAGGATATAGATTGTACAATCCAACCAATAAAGGATTTTCTGTGAGTAGAGATGTAATTTTTGATGAAAACAAATCATGGTTTGATGATGACAGGAAAGTGAAGCTGCCATATGACTTGGATGAAGATTTTCCATCACTTCAACCAAAGGAGCCAAAGCAGATTGAAGAAAGTGATTCGGAGATTGACCTAGAAGACTTGGAAAGACTAAAGCTATGGAAGAACAAAGGTAAAGCAAAGATGCAGGATGCTACATATGGACCCGAGAGCTCACATCAACCACTTAGAAGGTCTTCGAGGGAGAAGAAGAAACCAGAGAGGTTTGGTTATGATACTTCTTTGGTCACCAAGCACTCAATCTACATTGCAAAATTTCAACCAATGAAGAACCTACCACATTCGAAGAAGCACAAAGCAAGAAAGCTTGGAGAGATGCAATGGATGAAGAAATGGAAGCCTTGAAGGAGAATGACACTTGGGAGCTTGTACCTAACAAGCCATCTATGAAGATAATCGGATCTCGATGGATATACAAAATCAAGAGGAATCCAGATGGAAGTATAAATAGACACAAAGCAAGGTTAGTTGCTAAAGGGTTTGCTCAAACCCATGGTATTGATTATGAGGAGACTTTCTCTCCTGTTGCAAAAATGCCTACAATTAGGGTTCTCATAAGTCTTGCTGCATCTAGAAATTGGAATCTTTATCAACTTGATGTAAAGAATGCTTTCTTGAATGGATGGATTTCTGAGGAAGTGTATATGGCACAACCTCCTGGATATGAGGATGCACATCATCCTAACTATGTATGCAAACTAAAGAAAGCTTTGTATGGATTGAAGCAAGCTCCAAGAGCTTGGAATTTCAGATTGGTTACTTATTTGCAGGACCAAGGATTCAAAGCTAGCAAGGCGGATACCTCTTTGTTCATAAAGAGGAATGGATCTGAAGTGATCTATTTATGTGTGTATGTTGATGATATTATTATCACAGGCAATGATCTTGAAGGAATCAAACAGGTAAAGAGTCAAATGAAGGAGGAGTTCAAAATAAGTGACCTCGGACCACTCACTTATTTTCTTGGATTGGAGTTGATCTACACAGATTCAGGTATATACATCACACAAAGGAAGTATGTCCATGACATGCTCGTCAAGTTCAAGATGGAAAATACAAAGTGTGCAGGTACACCTATGGAGCAAAATCATAAGCTTAGTGCTTATGAAGGAGAGCCAATTGAAGACATCACAAGCTATCAAAGCTTGGTTGGAAGTTTGAACTATGCAACACTCACAAGGGTGGATATATGCTATAGTGTTAGCATATTGAGTCAGTTTATGCATAAGCCGAGAAGACCACATATGGAAGCGGCCAAGCGAGTCCTCAAGTACCTAAAGGGGACCATGAATGAAGGTTTGTTTTATTCATATACTTCAGATATTGAGCTAAAGGTCTACTCAGATGCAGATTGGGCCGGATCTAAAGATGATAGAAGAAGCACATCAGGGTATATATCATTTGCAGGTTCAAAAATCATTTCTTGGTCATCGAAGAAGCAACCAACCGTGGCATTATCTTCTACTGAAGCAGAATATAGAGGTTTGGCTAATGCAACTCAAGAAATCATGTGGTTAAAATCTTTGTACACAGATCTTGGACTTCATTCTTCAACACCTCACATTTTTGGTGACAACACAAGCTCACTACATCTAGCAGCTAATCCGGTATACCATGCTAGAACCAAGCATATTGAAGTCCACTACCATTATGTAAGGGAGAAGCTAATGAGCAAGGATATTCAACTATCCTACGTCTCTACAGATATGCAATGTGCAGACATGTTGACGAAAGCTCTTGATGGTACGAAATTAAGTAGATTCAAGTTGATGATTGGTTTGCAGGAAATCAAGGACAATTGAAGACTTATTTGGAGGCCAAGCATGTTAGGCTTGAGGGGGAGCTGTTGGTGCATTTTGCCCAAGCCTACATGCTTGATATGCTTGATATTATCCTCATTTGTAAGTCACATGAGTAGTCATGTGAACACCTCTTGTAAAAGAGTACATTTTATCTCTTGTAAATGGAAAAAGAACAAAGTAAAAGGATGGCTTACCTCATCCATGATGTAAAAGCAAATTCGTGGCTCCAACTACCAAAATCACGAATTTTTGAGCTGAGGGAATCTCTCCTAACTTTGGGGATCACTTTTAGGTGGAGCCATTCGAATTCGAATTCAAAACTCCCTCCAAGAATTGCTATAAAAGGAGCAAGAAGGAAGAGGCGATTAGCAAGCCTTGTACGTGACCACTTCATGTCATTTTGTAGAGATTGAAGAGCTTACTCCATAGCTCTATCATTCTACTCCCATTGTGCAAAGATTCATTGCCAATGTGGTTGTAATCATATGTGAATCTATACATTTATTATCATCTACCTCTCTGTTTTGTTCTCTGCTATACTCACTCAGAGCAGTAACTTCAGAAGGTCATATCTCGAGTTTTACTGAACAGTTTTCAGTGTTTTAAAGTGCGTTGGATAGCTCTCACTGTCTAGTTTCTACCTATAAATTTTCAAGGTCATTGGATTTATACTTTTGGAGATATCTGCATTTTACTGCTTACTGGTCTATCTCTGCAGAGCCCCGAGAATTGTGGGAATGTTCCAGAACTTGATGAAACTTGTTCTCAGTGCTCAGTCCATCATTTAAAGTGTTTTAACTTGGAATAGGAAGCTTGCTAAGTCTATTTGCTATGCCCAAAAGGAATTTTTCTAATTCCTTCCAGGTTGAGAGCACTGTTCATTTTTTCCAGCAGGTGTATGTCCAAAAATAGCAAGTTTTGGGAGCTAGTCATTTCGCAACTTGTCGGTCTTGACTTAAACTTTTGGGATACATGTTCCAAAGTACTTGGCTGATATTTTGGTGGATTTAGGAAGCTCAAAGGGTCTACTAATCAACTCTGAAGTCTCAGTTGGCTGGTGTGAAGCTGGTTGTAGCGGCACCTACTCATCTTTGGATTGCATCCACCATCTCTCTTCACAAAGAAGAACATCTCAATCTGAGAGAATAACTTTTGGAAAAACCATGATGTAGAAAAACACATTTAATTAATAACTTACCATGATGAGGAAATATACATTTAATAATGAACATTTAATAAATAACTTACCAAAATCCTCTGTATATGGGTAGGATCCATAGCCTTATATAAAGCCAAAACCTATTACTAAGAATGTGAAAAGAATGTTAGCAATATTTGAATTGAAATAGAAAGGAAAGGTTTTGTCTTGGTAATATATAAAATAAATAAATAAATATATGATAATGTTAAATAAATAAACAATGGAGAAAAGAGTGTTAGAATTAATGTTAGATATCAATTAAAATAAATAGAGTATCAATAAGTGAAAATAGGATAGTGGATAAAGCATATCTCTTGTAAGTGAAAGGTGGTGGGTTCAAATCCCCTACATGCTAAATAAAGAACTAAGTAAGCTAACTAGAGAAATAAGTATGTCAACTAGGGAAATAAGGAAGCTCTTATTGCCACTCATAAAGGATGGCTATTGATGGAACCAAAGTGAACCAAGAGAACCAAGAGGGATAGAGAACCATGACCAAAGAACCTCGATAGACCGTTATACTTTATGGAATAATGGAATGTTATATAGATTTTAATATCTTGAGGTTTTTTTAATGTGATTGTGTTTTGATTTAGCAGGTGAAGCATCATGAGGGTGTGAATACGTGTGAAATTATTCGAATATTTTAGAAGATAGTTAAAGGTAGTATTTTAGATATTTTTGTAAAAATGGTAGATTGCTTAGAAAGCTACATTTTTGTAAAAATAGTAGATCAATTGAAAAGTGAAATTTTTATAAATAAAGAAGATTTTCATAGACGCAGGCTTTTTGAAGCGATCTACTATTTTTTGCAAAAAATGTCACTTTTTAAGGGATCTACTATTTTTACAAAAAATATCTAAAATACTATCTTTTAACTATCTTCTAAAATATGTGAATAAGTCCTTGCACATTCATGCCCTCATGATTCTTCACCTATTAAATCAAAACACAATCACATTAATACCCTCAAGACATTAAAATACATAAAACATTCCATTATTCCATAAAGTATAATAGCCTACCTAGGTTCTTTGGTCATGATTGCACTTGTCTATGTTGTTTTTTACATGGTTGACAAGTTGTTGTTTTCGTGGAGGTTTTGCTTCAAAGGAAGATGCCAAAATCTATGGAGTTTGTAGTGGGATCAAGCCATTCATCAAATAAGAAGTGAAAAGAGGCCGGAGTACATATTTCCTCTACGAGTTGAGTATGTGTGCCATTTTCAAGGTTTAGACCCATTGAGTAGTGAAAGAGCTAATCTTGTCCAAGTATGACCTATTCAATTATATCGTTGTCCTCACAAATTAAGAATTCAATAGTGATCTTAGCCTTTCCTAGATGCATGGGAAGTGTGACTTCACCAATGCATGGGGTTTGTGTACCTCCTAAGCCTACTAGATAGGCTTCCACTAGCTTGATTTAGTCCTTTAATTTTGATGTCAGAGATAATCTAATTACATTAGTTTATCTCTAATTACATTAGCTACAATTTATTAGAAATTTGATTATGTGAGTGGCTTCAACTAGCTTGATTTAGTCCTTTAAATCCTATATAAGAGATTATCTAATTACATTAGCTACATCACTAGTGTCTACTAAAAATTTGATTATGTGAGTGCCCTGATTCAGTAGATATTCAATGTCTTCTACCTTTGATGGGCTTAATATTATGATGTACCTAGCACATAGCTATGACAATGGCTTGTGCTTGAATGAATGAGTCCAATGGAATTTATCTCTATAGATAGCACATCTTTTTTTTTCATAAAACGATCCTTCCATCGGTAAGGAAAACACTCATTGGGCTACAATCCCAATCGGGGAACAAAAGAGAAATACAAGCGAGAAAACACCCCAAATGACTACAAAATCCGCAAAAGCATAACTCCTCGGGGAGGGGGTAGTGTGAGGAAGGGAAAAGAGCCAGGCACATGGCCAATAACTCCAATAGATAGTGTCATCTTGAGTGGTGAAGAAGGGGGCTTTCTTTCAAAGCTAGGGAAAGGATTGTCACCACCGAGAGGTGCCACTCGAGTTTAGCTAAAGTCCATCCAACTGTACATGCAATGTGTGAATCAGATCCAACCAAAGATCCCGTACAATCTCGACTAGAGGGATGGTGCACTGCTCGAAGATGCATCGAAATCTTGCCCGCCAAATCAACCACATGGTAACACTATTGATCAGCTCTCAATAGGGGTCGTCGTCACTGCTCCAGGGCAAGTTGTGAAAGTCCTTAGTGATGAAAACCCACCTTTCCTGAATCAGAATAATCATACTACCAATCTCATGCTCGTAGCCAGGGCTGGGCCAAAGAGAGAGCCCCAAGTAATAACACCATAAGTGATGGCCTAGGCCCCATCCTCCAAGTAAGGAGTCTCAAGTCCCCAAGTAATAACACCATAAGTGATGGCCTAGGCCCCATCCTTTGAGAGATCTACTATGCCAGTGGGTAATCCCAAAGACACTGACATTGTGACCGAAATGATAACCACAATTGCTATAGTCTGAAGGTCGGCCCCCAAAGCTCAACTAGGTGCCAACAACTATACGCTTGTGAGCGACCAACCACTGAAAGAGGATCACTCTATGAGACTGTTGAGCACCCCATATCTAACACCAAAAGGATAAAAGAAACTCCTTCTTGAGCTCACTACGCTGTCAAAACGCATTCGCAACGGGTCAGGCCTCCTGGCACACTTGAATAGTCCTCCACCCTAGCTTAGTAGAGTACTGAAATTAAAGGAATAGTATAGCCCTCCATCGAGGATCGGGGATAGCACCATTGCCACTCTCCTAGGTCCTAAAGGAGGTGAGATAATGGTCGAGCCTCCGAGGCCCAAAGCCACCAATCACGAAGAGTCCCAGTCCCTCGAGATTGTGGCCCCATCATCCCTAATCATTTGAGCTGCACCACACATCCCCATACAAGAGTCCTACTCGCACACCATAGGGAGGCCCCTAAAAACTAATCTAGCCTACCACACTACACCCACGGCCTCTAGCAAACTCCTCCCATGAAACATGTGGATGGGAACCAACCATGAATCCTCTCTCCAAGCGGATGATGGGGTTCCAAGTAATAGACTCAGGGAGCTGCTCCTCAATACAAGAGGGAGAGAGATGTACCAAAGTTGGCTGCAGCAGCTCTCAAGATCTCAAGATATTGCAAGCAAAAAATTCAGTTAAAATCCATCTAATCTCAGGTTACCAAGGCCGACCAGTGGTAGGAGCCAAAATTCCCTATCTCTATCAAAGAAAATCCCCCAATGTCTTAGGGCCAGGAAGAAGACCACACACAATGAACTTGCCTAGTAGGCATCTACTTTGATAGGCAGGGTTAATGATCCCCATGCCACTGTACTCCAAGGGAAATGTGAGGACATGTCAAGCCACTTTAGCCCAAGTGGGGCTGCCATCCTGGCCGGACCAAAGGAAATTCTTGATTATCTACTAAATCTAGCTAATACAGGAACTCGAGACAATCCAACAAGAGGTGATATACCACATCATAACCAAAAGAACCTGGGTGGCCACCACAGCCTGCCTAGCTAGTGACAAAAAAGCAGAACTCTAATGAAGCAACTTCCTCCTCATGGTCAGTAGGAGGGGAGAGATCTACTGCTCAAGGGCAAGGTCCAGACCAATATGGCAGCCAAGATACCTAACTATCGTGCCATAGGGGATTCCTTATGTGAATGTGTGGTCTAGGCAACTAACATTGACGTTCAGCTTCTTTGCATTCATGAGATTCGCTTTTGTGAATTGCACATATGGATGAGGTTCATGCAAATTAAGAGCGACGCACATCTCAAAGGAATGAGGTGGAACAATGGTAACATAATAGAAGTCATTCTAACAATGGATAATAAAGTTTGGTGTCACCAGAAATTAATAAAAAAATGATGCACTAGCTTAGATTAGGTGGAAACCAGAGTTTCAAAACCTATGACAACCCTCGATCAATTCAAAACCTATGACAACCCTCGATCAAGCATTCAAAATATGAAGTATTGGCCACACAACTTTCTATCAAAGTCTAGCTTCCACAGTTGGCATGTTCCAGGAGAGAAAAAAAAAATGAGACATACACATGTAGATAGAGTGGCATTGTGATTAGATTTCGCCAATACATTGTTGCGCTCATGTATTCACTCCTCTCTAACTCTTCTTAGGATTTCATAGTTCCGCCACAAATCTCCACCTTGTAACAGAGCATTTGCACATTTTTTTCAGTTACAAATTATCATGAATTCTATCACAATCCATATAGAGCCTCATGTCTAGGGCTGATTGTAGCTCAAACACATTCCTTCCTCTACATATGGCCACATACACACACATCACAAAAAGAAACTTACGGAACAAATATAACCACCATTAAACAGCAGAGAACCACAATGCTGGATGTGCCAAAGTACAGGGTTATGCAATCGTCATCTAAGTAGAAAGATTCGTTGGGGAATGAGCTTTTCTTCTCGATGAGTGAAAATGGTACCTTAGCTTCCAATGGAACTCATATAGAAGACTGGGTCTCTTTATGGATGTGGTTCGATCAAAATCACACAAATCTATGGTGAGAGGAAAGACCACTACAATCCTGAAAACATTCAATGCTAAGCCTCTGTTTTTCAGCTTCCAGCATTTCTTCTCGTGTCCATGAAATGTCAAAGTGTCCGCAAAATCAACGGCTAGAAATGACAGCTTCTAGAAATGCAACGAATCGATCCCCATGAAAACAGGATGTATACTACCTTCGATAAAAGAATCCAATATAAAAGAATCCGAATTAGAAAATATGATCAATATTCTTTAAAGGATATATATATATTACAGCAAATCAAGTCTATACAAAGATTTACTGGTTTATGCGAAATTAAACACTTGATATGCCATGGTCTACTATATATGAGTAGTTCATAAATTCTAACCTTCTCACCATTTGACATAGAGTTGTGCGCTGGAGGCTACTATATGAATAGCTAAGAGACCAATAAAGTTTCACCATGTTGAGTATAGCTGATCATACGACTAACGAGCCAATGCAGTTTCATGAGGATCCATATCTAGTACCGTAGTGTACATTCTCAAACTGTGTTGTGAGCTATGAAGTTGCAAGAAGCAGGGGAGAAGAGTGATTTGTTCAAGACGAAGCCAAAGGTTCTAGAAGGTTGAACTCGAGTTCAGTAGAACACTTGAGACATGTTAATTAGATGGTTAGCATGAGCGTATCTCTTAGAGAGAGCTATACATAGAGGTATTTGGGTTTAGTGTAGTGGTTGTAACTTGTGGAGTTTCTCTACATAAAGATTTGGCTTAACCAAAGCGAATCTTGGTCCAATCTTACTTCTAAAGTTAGTCAAATGTATGTCCTTCGGGTGACCCCAAACGGAGAATCTTCACCCACCATGCTCCTTTTCTCCTCCATTCCCCGATAATCCCAAAAGGTTGAGAGTTGGTGTCTTCCCTTCATAAAGCTTTAATTAGAAAAAAGCCCCAATGTTGCATGATTTTTTACTTAGTCAATCTTAGACAAAATGATTCTATTTGGTTCCCATTGCACTAGTGTAGAATGATAATTTGCAAGGAGCTCTTTAATGATAGGAAGAGGAAGTGGATGATATAGAGAAGAACAAAGGAGTGAGGGAGAAGAATGGTCATAGATAGACCAAGAACGGGGAGCAATGGTTGGACAACGATCAACACTCCCAGTCCTAACAACATAGAGAAAAATGCAAAAAGGGTCTATTCAATTTCCCCAAATTCAATGATCAAGTTTGAGACACATGGTTGAATGCTCAGGGGAGAGTGTAGTTGCCTTTTCTTCCCTATACAAATCAAATTTATCCCTAGTTTAAGAAAGAATACAGGCTTTAAATAGGAAGTATAGAAGCGTAGCTGGGATGTTGGCTTTATGTTCTCTATAGATGGAAGAGGAAGAAGGCACTTCTAGATAGTATGACCAAGGAAATAAATCTTTACAATCTAAGAGTGCCTAGCTCATAACAAAAATTCGAGAGTTGGAAGACAACCTTGCTTGTAGAGTTCATATTCTGCTGAGTAGTACAAGCTATGGAAAGAACCATAATTAGTTTGGAAGAAAAGTTGGAATCCAATATAATGATAAAATGCCTCCGAATTAAGAAATATGATCAATTCTGAAAGGAATGTTTTTCTTCTTCAACAGAAAAAATAAGTCACTATACAAAGATTCAGAAGTTTTTGCGTAATTAAACACTTGATATGCAAGGGCCTACTATATGAGTGTGGTGGCTTAACCAAAGATTGGCTTAACCAAAGTGAATCTTGGTACAATATAACTTTTGGAAATAGGAAAAACTCATCTCTTTTGGGTGACCCAGATGGAAGGATTTTTCATCTCACTACGCTCCTTTTCTAACGTCCCCAATAATCCCAAAAGGTTCGGGTTGGTATCTTCCCTCAAGAATTTTGTAAATAGAAAAATTCTAGGTTGCATTATTCCTTATTCCATAATTTGTTTATTCATGAATAATTATGGAATTTTATGGTAAGCCATTAGTATAGAGAGAACAAGGTATAGATTTTTGCTATATTAAATAAGGACGTATAAATTTTTGCTATATTAAATAATTGAAACTATTGTGATTGTTTGACTCAACATTGATTCTTACTTCACAATAGTATATGTATGTGAATTTAAAATCTATTATGATTGATTCTTACTCATTTTTCATAAAAGCTACTTTGTTCTTTAGGAACTTAAAGTGTCGTAGAGAGAACAAGGTATCATGTTTTGCTATAAATACTAAATAGTTTTAAACTATTGTGATTGTTTGACTCAATATTGATTCTTACTTCACAATAATATATGCAAATGTATGTGCATATGATTAGGAATCTAGAATCTATTGTGATTGTCTGATAAAACATTGATTCTTTCTTCATAATAGTATGTGTAAATGTATGTGCATATGATTAAGAATTTAAAATCTATTGTGACACATTAAATTTATTATGGAAAGATGTAGGTGGATTATGTTTGACTCAACATTGATTCTTACTTTTCATAATAGTATATGTATTTGTGTGTAGGAGTAAGTGTATGCATATGAGTGTATAATTATGAATGAAAAATCTATTGTGATTGACTGACTCAATATTGATTCTTACTTCACAATAGTCTGTGTAAGTGTATGTGTATGTGATTAGGAATTTAGAATCTATTGTGATTGTCTGATGCAACATTGATTCTTACTTCACAATAGTATGTGTAAGTGTATGGGCATATGATTAGGAATTTAAAATCCATTGTGATACATTAAATTTATTATTGAAAGATGTAGGTAGTTTATGTTTGGCTCAATATTGATTCTTACTTCATAATAGTATACGTATGTGTGTGTTTGAGTATGTGTATGCATATGAGTGTATAATTGTAAATGAAAGATCTATTGTGATTGTCTGACTCAATATTGATTCTTAGTTCACAATAGTTTGTGTAAATGCATGTGCATATGATTAGGAATTTAGAATCTATTGTGATTTTCTGATACAAAATTGATTCTTACTTAACAATAGTATGTGTAAGTGTATGTGTGTATGATTAGGAATTTAAAATCTATTGTGATACATTAAATTTATTATTGTAATATGTAGGCAGATTATGTTTGAGTCAACATTGATTCTTACTTCATAATAGTATATGTATGTGTGTGTATGAGTATCTGTATGCATATGAGTGTATAATTGTGAATGAAAAATCTATTGCGATTGTTTGAATCAATATTGATTCTTACTTCACAATAGTATGTGTAAGTGTATGTGCATATGATTAGGAATTTAAAATATATTGTTATTGTTTGACTCAATATCGATTCCTATTTCACAATAGTATGTTTAAGTATATGTATGTGTAAACGTATATGTGTGTACGATTGAAAATTAAAATTTATTGTGATTGTTTGACTCAACAATGATTTTTACTTCATAATAGTATGTGTAATTGTATATGGGCATATGATTGAGAATTAAAGTCTATCGTATTTGTTTGACTCAACATTGATCAAGATTTGTTATTTGATATTGATTTATATTATTTTTTTCTAGGTATAGTCTTCATAAAGCAATTTGCAAGCACTATGGGAAAGGGAAAAGAATGGTCATATGTGATTGTTCATCAAGAGAGTAAAACAATATCCACAATACAATGCAAATGTTGTGGACATCGTTATGTAGGAAATGCTATTGGAATAAAAGAGCATCTTTTTAGTACAGGCAATAATGTGGCAGGATGCTCTAATCTAGATAGTGATATATGGGTACATTTTTCAAGTTATGCAAATAAATGTAAATCTCAAGGTATCACACCAAAACGATTCAAAAGCATGAGTAGTTCACAACACTTTCGAAGTAGCCGTGTAGAGCAAGAACGAGTAGATGCATCGATAACAGTAGAGGATCATCATGATATTTCTACTCAAGTCTCTCAAAATATTTTTGAGAATAACCAAGATACATATACTCCATTTTCTCCAACTGCATCAAAAAAGAGTGGACTTGGTGAATGTAGTAAAAATGTGGGATCTAATACTTTGTCACCATGATTTGTCCATAATATATCACAAAATACTATACGTGTAGCTTTTGAAAAGCAAGATTGTCTCGAGATTCATCTTAAATGGACTCAAGCATTCTTAGCATGTGGGATTCCTTTCAATGTTATTCGTAATCCCATTGTCAAAGATGCTTTGATGTCAACTGCATGAAAAGGATTCACCATGCTAGATTATAATAATGTGAAAAAAGTATGTAGATAAAGTGAAAAACAGTACTGAAGCTATTTTAAAGCGAACAATACTTGATTATGTACCCATGTATGGGTGTACAATAGCATTGGATGGATGGACAAGTTGTCAAAAGAAACCATTGATTGGAGATCTATGGCACATTGAAGCAATTCAAAAGCATCCACCTCCTATTTGGTGGAAAGAGTATTGAGGTGAAGCATTGGAGTTTCAACATATAGCTATGAGAGTGCTTTGAGTAGCAGCTTCAAGTGGTAGCTGTGAACGTAATTCGAGTGCCTATTATTTTCTTCATTCAAAATGAAGAAATCACTTAAGTGTATCATGTGCTAATGATTTGGTATATGTGTTTTGTAATATGCATTTGTTACATGCTCCAACCAAGATAGATTCTACAGCAACACAACAAACTTTTCGAGAATTTCAAACTCATGAAAGTTTAACGAATGATTCATGGAGTGATCATGATTTAGATGTAGATCATAATGATGGTTCAGACATGGAAGAAATAGATTACATGGTACCTGTCATAGATGATGATATTTAGAATGAAGAAAATGATGTACTATGAATACTATGATTATATTCAATTGCAAAATTGCTGGTTTTATAATAGTCATGTCTCTAATTACAAAAAAAACTTGCTTGTTTAGTGTTGTCTTGATTCAATAACTCATCGTCAATAAACAAATCAAAAGATGATGATGCCTTTGAGAGTCTTCTATATTTTCTCTCATATGCATCCACATAAATTTGTAAATTCTTCACTTGATTTTCTAGATCATCAATCTTCTTTTGTTGATCATTTGTTGTTCTTCGTAATGCAGGAATTGCTAACCCTTCATTGTATAATTCTACTCCTTGTGACGACAAATCATGTGTAAGATTATGTTCTTCAAGTAGCAAAATGTAGGGCCACTTTCGAGGAAGAGGGCCTTCGTTTCATTGATTAAGACATTCTGCTCGATTTTGATGACGGCCCAAATTGATACCTGCATTCTTTGGATGATCATCCCAATCTACACATTGATGAAGCATATTTTGTACAAAAATCTTTTGAATGAAATATAATGCTATTTGATTATTATTTGGTAATGATCTCTCAACTTGCACAAAGCATCGAAGTAGAGCTTCTGGTAATCCTTTATGTTATAAGTCTGAAAGCTTTAAGGGTGTTGTTTATTTCACCCTTCCTGTAAACCGAAAGAGAACATCACGAACAAAATTATTTGGACATAGTTTTTTTACTTCGTTAATTGCCAATGCTTCTCCTTCTAATCCCTCTGGCTATAAATCTTGATGGAATACAAGTGCTAATCTTGATTGTGCAAAATTGAGCATTCTGCTCAGATTAAATGCTTTGAGAATCAGTATGATCAAGGTCATCATTCACATCTAGCATTCTTGCCATGTTTTACTTTCAAATCTGCAAAACAAAAACACTAACTTTATCTCAAAGGAATTCATAACATTTGATCCATATAACTCAAATGAATCCACTTCATTTAATCCATAACTCAATTGAATCCACTTCATTTTATCCACATAATTCAAATGATACCACTTGATTTAATCCACATAATACAAATGATTACACTTCATTTCATCAAAATGTTTGTTTTCAGGGTTGTTATGTCTCCTTCTGTGTCCTTCACACCTCTGGTTTGTGCTACGTTTAGGTACTCCTTCATTCTTTCTAGCCACATGTCCAATGTACCACCATTCCAAATTTTGAAAATAAGGCACGGGCTTTTGCTATGGTGTCTAGCTAAAACAATTGGACTAATAATTCCACTATGGGTAATAGATAACAATGTGGCTTCATTCATGGATTCATTCTCTCGTGTTTGTATCTCAGCACCATGTAATTTGAATAACTTGGCAACGAGTACTTCATTGCTGAATCTCGGATGGGATATTTTGACTTTATGGATCACTCCATATTGTCCTTCCCCCAAGAGAGCTGCAGCTTCAAAAAGAATAGAGGAATATGGGAACAAACAAAGATTGTTTGATGTTTGATCTCCCATATTCACATATGCATATCTTATATTTTGGTCTACTTGTGCTCTCACAACGTCTTTAGTCATGTCCGGTTTTAATCGCTTACCTCTCTTCATTGTCTGATAATGTAAATCAATAAATTTAATTTTATCGATGAATCCGAGCATACTGCTGATATCTACCGCCAATGACTTTACTACTTTGATGATTTGTCCAAAGATATGTGTAACCTCTTTTGACATTTGCCCATCTAATACATGTGCTCCACCGGACACACTGCCAAACTTATCTTCAATATTAATAAATGTTGTTCTACATAATTGTGCGATGAAATCTTTGTAACTAGATCTGTCCATGGATATAGTGATTTCATCTTCTCTCATTCGATACATGTAGGAGCACACAAATTCTTCTAAAAATTTTTGCTCCTTCTTGTTTATTTTACCTGCCATTTGTGCAAAAATAAAAAATAGACTATCAGTAAGCATATGGATAAATAAATCATTAGTATGTGTACACGAATGATAGACATATGCATACTTAAATAAGTAGATTTATAATCAAATAGAAAGTGTAATTATAATCTTGAAGTGAATCTATGTAACTATTAAGAATGTGAGAGTCAAAGAATCATACATTTATAATAGTTCATATACATTCACTATACTATGTATGAGTTTTATCACATCACTGTATATAACTATTGTGAGAGTGAGAGTCAAAGAATTAGACAATCACAATAGTTTCTATACACCTTGTGACTTACACTAAGTATTCTCATCGGAATCTAAGTGACTATTGTGATAGTAAGAGTCATAGAATGAAACAATCACAATAGTTTCTGTACACCTTGTGACCTACACTAAGTATTCTCATCGGAATCTAAGTGACTATTATGAGAGTAAGAGTCAAAGAATCAGACAATCACAATAGTCGCTACACCCTTCCTATACTATTGAGAGAGTAGGATTTGAGGTGGGGATTCAAACAATCTCAATCATTAGGAAAAAGGGTGAACCCTGCATGGGCCTTGTAAGGATCCCTAATTTTCAGGGATTAAGCCTCATTCTGCTGTTGTGTAAGGGGACAAAGTGCATTTAATAGGGCACTTTTTAGTAGGCTGGAGTAGGCTTTTTTTAAGGCTTACTAGGCTCCTCTCTCTCTTCTTTTAGAGAGAGAGAAAGGGAATCTACTTTCCACATCATCAAACTCGAGCATGTATGGGAATAAAAAAATGATTTTTTTTTTTAAAGTCTCAATTTCAGTGTTTATTTACTTGAAAGGGCTCATTTTTTAATATATATGTCAGAAGTGACCTTTTTTGAGTTTAGTTTTTAATTTTCCTTTTGAAAAAGCAATATTTTTAAAATCCCTCCAAAAGTAGAGTGCCACATCATCAAATCCGTAACTACTCTTCACCCAAAAAATGACTTTTTCAAAATTTCAACATTTTTGGCTATTCTCAGTGGAAAAACACACTGTTACCCATCCTCATCCAAGAAAACAAACTTTTCTTGAGAAAATCATGCTCTAGCATCTCTTCCAAACAAATTTCTGGTCTCTTTCTCAGTATTGTTTAATTGTTGGAAAAGATGGTGTTGACACCTATTACAAACCTCACATTAGGACGTCCTCATGCCCCAGCATCAACAAGTATCCATGTTCGTGTGCCCAGAGAGTTTGCTCCAAATACACAATGCAACAATGATGTGAACTCTCAAAATGAGCGTCATGAAGCTGGAGAAAAGAATATTGATCTTTGGACTCATGGTTCATTATACCCTCCTGATCCAATGTCTTCTTACCATCCAACATTCCATAACCTCTCAACTTTACTTCAGTTCATCAGTGCCGGTAAAGCTGGGCTCTTAGGTTATTGTCAACGATTATCTACACATTCAACTGCCATTACTGAGTATTGGATTCAACAATATCAACTAAATCATACAAGGTTGGTCACTTTTGAAAGCACAATCATATCTTTACAAGAAAAGCTTGCAGAGCTTGAAAAGCATATGGAAGAAAAGGAGAGAACAATTGAGAAATTTAAAAACACTGTCCAACACTTGAGAGAGACTCCACTTGGGATGCGACGTAGGAGACGATCATTAACATCCTTTGACTCTCTTTCAATTGGTGGTGGAGCACGCAAACGACGAGTTTTTGCAATAAGGTTTGGCTTGTATTCGTTTCTCTTTTTGGAAGACTTTTATATGTATATATATATATATATATATATATATATATATATATATATATATATATATATATATATATATATATATATATATATATATATATTTTTATTTTTATTTTTATTTTTTTTTCTTGTTATGTAGGTCATTCGTTGAAGATGTTAATGCATCATCAACAACAGAGGATCAATTCAAGTTATTAAATTCTTGTTTGACCAACAAGCAGGTGGTTAGTATTTTGGAGTCACGGATAGGAAACCTAATCAAGAAGAAAGTGATTAAAGATTTCACAAAAAAGTTACAAGATATTATCACTCCTAGAGACGTGCAGATGGTATGTGATGAAGCAGGAATTAGTACTAAAGGATACAGTGCATTGTACAACCTTTTGAAGCATTCATTAGAAAGAGAAGGTATTTTACAGAATATGTTTCCATCTCCTTACAAGGTATCGCTAAAGAAGTCAATGTCCAATGAAGATATAACTAGTATTCTTGGAAACTACTTATATATAGAGGATATTATGCCTATGTCTATTTATCATTTATCTACATCCAAAAAAGAGTTGAAAAGCGCAGTTGGAAATGGATTTCCTTACACAAAGTACAACAACATATTCGTGGATTTGGAGAGGCTTCAACAGGCAATGGTTAATTTTACAAATCTACTATACCAGGTATGTGCACTATTGTTACCTTGATATACATTGTGTTTTGATGTTATAAAGATTTTGCTAATTTATGCAGATTGTAATACCAAATTACAGTTTATATTGAAGTTAGATGAATGCCAGATTATAAAGGGACGACGAATGGAGAGATTGAGTTTGACACTCATGAATGAAGCTATCAGAAATGCCATATCTGATGAAAGTTGTAACTCTAGCTCTAAGTCTACATATAGTGTTCAATCCGAGAAAGAAATATGGTGGTTATGTGCTATTGAAGTACCTAAAGAATCCAATGATGTTCTTTCATGGATTTTTAGTAGGACCCCATGGATCACTAAAGTAATACTTTCTCAAATTCATGGTGCAAAGCTCCACATAGAAAACTTGGGTGATTTTGAGATAGATTGGCACTTGGGTGGGGATTTAAAAACTATCAAATGCATGTTAGGTTGCAAGCAAGGTGCATCTGCTCGTTATCCATGTCCATTTTGTACTCGAGGCTACAAAGTAACAAAGGGACAACAAAAAGTACTATCTAGCTTAGATGAATACATAGATGCACCTACTTCCACAGAATGGGATAGACCTTTGTTAAGGTGTCCAATGTTAGAAATACCTAACCGTGACACATTAGATAAAGATTGGAATCCCATTATTCCATTTCCATTAGTTAATGTTCACTTTTGCACATTGCATGCTTTCATGAGAATATTTGATAGATTATTGAAGCTCCACATAGAATATGCATTTTCCATGAAGCCAATTGATAAATCTGTACAAGCAATCAAAAAATTGGAAGAGTTGCTTAATTCGATTGGTTGTCATGGTGGTAATGTAACTCTAGTTGTCAAAAAACCTGGTGAATCGCAAAATAGTTTGCAACAAGTGTCAATGACAGGGAAGAAGGCAAGAAAATTTTTCAGAACAGGTGTAAGCCCTAAGAAAAATGAATGCAGGGAGCTATGGAAAGACTTGTGCATGATCACCACTGATAATGATTCTCAAATTGACCTTAGTAATAGGCGAAAGAAGGTTTGGTCATGCTTAGATAAGTTGGTAGGTTTAATGAGTCTTAATAGCTCCAACAAAAATGACCGTCAGTTGTTTCAAGATACATTAATGGAGTTTGCAAAGTGTTTCATCCTATCTTGGGGAGAGAGCAATATTACACATTACATTGTAAGTTTTCTTATTTTTTCAATTTTCTTGTTGATAAGATTGTGTTATATGTACTTATATCATTTCAACATATTTTATTTGCACATGGAGCATTTTTTATGCATCGATATGGTTCATTGGAGATTTTTAGTACACAAGGAATGGAGAAGTCACATTACAAGGCTAGAGGTGTTTACTTCAAGAACACACGACATGGTGGTGGTGCAATGCAATCAAACTATATGGAAGAGATGTTTAATTGGTTTTATCGTACTGCATTTTCAAGGACATATGCAATGGAACGAGCCAAGGAGTCGAAAGTTGCAAAACTTGCAAGATTTCATCAACACAACTTAGCTAGTGAAAAATGGAAGTCATCATTGGGACCTTTACGTCATGCTCAATGGCGAGCTACAAGAACACGAGAGGGTTCATCATGGAAGTGAAGTCATTTAATACATTCATGGCATTTTCTGAATAATTCATAAGGTTTGCTACACACTAATCTCTTCTTTGCAATTTTTTTAGGTAATTTTTAATTTTTAAACTATTTTTTGTCCATTCAAGTGTGAACAGAACCTTTTTAAGTGAAACATTATAAAAGGAGACTCATTGTCTCATTTCAACATTCTAGCACTATAGAGGATGGCACGAACAAAGCAAACTGCAAGGAAGGATCCCATTAACTTTCCTAGCTATGTGCAAGGCACTCAGAAGCCACCATGGATGAATCACCACAAAAGGCGACGTAGTGTCTCGCACTCTGCATCCCATCGTGAAACAGGTGGTGGCCATACCTCTGGGAGTGAACAGTTGCATGAACAAGTGGAACATGGGCAATCCAGGGAAAAGGATGTAAATCAACCCCAATCACCACCATCATCATATGATGAGCCTCCATCACCAAAGAGACCAACAAAGAGAAGGGTGAAGGAGCGTGCTCATAGACAGGTAGTTTCTGATGATGATTTTGATGAATCGCATGAGGATGTGTCTCAACAAGGTTCACAAGCAAGTGATGAGAGTCAAAGATTGCCACCATGGGGTAACGAAGAAATACCTACAAATCATAGGGTTACTGTAGCGGGAAAGACACTACCATCAAATCAGGGGGCCATACCCAATGATCAAGAGAGAGAGCAAAGCCAGCAACAACATCCTGAACAAGGAGAAAGCTCAAGACGCGTGCAACGGAAGAAGAAATTCTTTCAACCTCGTCGTAGACCACCCCAACCAAGACCACAAGAAAATGTCCAACGAAGACCACCACCACCACCACAAGCTAGAGCACCACAACGAAGAAGAAGATATACGAAGGCATTTGCAGAGATAAGGCACTATCAAAAGACAGCTGAGCTTCTCATACCTAGAAGACCCTTTGCAAGGGTGGTCAAAGAAGAGTTACAAAGGTATTGTGCAGGGTTAAGGATCCAAGCTCTAGCTTTAGAAGCTTTACAAGAGGCAGCTGAAGCATTTTTGATATCAATGCTAGAGGATTCCAACCTTTGCGCCATCCATGCTAAGCGAGTCACTATACAACCGAAGGACATACAATTAGCTAGGAGAATTAGGGGTGATCGTAGCTAAGTTTTGTAACTGATCTCTATGGACAAGAGATTTTTTGTAAATATTGCCATTTTCAATGAAACATTAGCACTTTTCCTCTATTCCATTTATAATCTCATTATTTAGAATGAAACATGAGCAGTCATTTTACATTTCCATGTGTTTTCTTGTGATAATCTCTCATATATGAATGATTGTTTTCTTATCTTGTCATTTTGATCTAGTGATAATATCCCTGTACTGAAATTTCTTTTTTATTTAAGGTCATGTAGGTCTTGTAGGGCATTAGGAGGCCAAATAAGGCCCTGCCACAGAAACGCGGGAGAAGGCCCTGCAAAACGTTTGCAGGGCCTTCTCCCGCGTTTCTGTGGCAGGGCCTTATTTGGCCTCCTAATGCCCTACAAAACCTTTGAAAGTGCATCAGAGGGCATTAGGAGGCCATATGAATAAAAAGGCATATCTTCTCAAGATTTGGATATTCCATGAATATGAATAATTTTCATTAGATATAAAGTTCCCATCCTGGGATGATCACTATGTGGGAACATATTCAGAACACGTTTTCCTACTAAACCAAATTCCCTCATGACCACATAATGTGACAATTTTAGTGATCATGTCCTTTGATCCTTCCTTTCTATTGAGAAGGTATTCGCATGAATGAGGAGCCCTTCTCTTCTTGCACATAGAACAAGAGTACTAAGGGAGATAATCCCCACCTCCCATACCATTTTTCTCATCTCCAATCCATAAAAACGCACTTTCAATCAACTAGATATATTAATTCGATATCTCATATGGAACTCTTTTAATCTAAGTGAACCCTCATGAATCCCATATCATGTGGCTAGACTAGCTTGGTTTATATGATTCTAAGATCACCTACCTACCAAGTCTAACTAGTTCCTAACTACGAGTATATATACACTAAAGGTTTTGTAGGGCATTAGGAGGCCAAATAAGGCCCTGCCACAGAAACACGGGAGAAGGCCCTGCAAACGTTTTGCAGGGCCTTCTCCCACGTTTCTGTGGCAGGGCCTTATTTGGCCTCCTAATGCCCTACAAGACCTACATGACCTTAAATAAAAAAGAAATTTCAGTACAGGGATATTATCAAGAGTCCAAAAGAATGAAACTAAAGGTCCTCCCAATGCCCTACATGACATCAATACATCACATGCAGGTGCAAAAGAATTTTAGATAATATACTGAAAAAGAAATACTTGAGACAATTGTAAATAAAGCAAAGTGAAAATTTGATATTAATTCAATTGTTTACATCAATTGGCTTTGAGTTTCTCAATGACTCTCTTTCGACGCTCCAAAGCCATGGGTAGGGTGTAAGTCAAAATTGAGTTTGCTATTTGATCAACACTTCTAACACCTAGACCTAGAGATATACCTATTTGGCCTAAGACCTTTCCACGGAAGTTGGAACCTAAGGTTGTAGTTACAAGGGATTTCTTAACTAAAAAGATACAATTACTCCCCTGTGTAATGGTTGATAAACAAAGCAATTTACTTAAGGCCTTTAGACACCATGTCATGAAGTGGCCCTGAGGACTGAACTCTTTATGGATAATTACAAAATGGTCTTTGGGAAGTTTCCCAATGTAGTTTGCAAGGGATGAGCCACCTCCACGAGCCACTCGATCACCTCCGCTCCTTGCTGCAAACTTGTCGACTTCAATCACCTCCTGCACAAAGTTTTATGATTAGTAGCTGCATGTGTTTGTAAGAATGAATGACATGAATTGAAGATACTTACATCTTGAACTCTATCTTCTTCTTCTCCTCTCTCTTGAAGTTGTAAATTAATGCTGGAGTGGGACATCCCACTCTGCTCGATTACTGGTGAGGAGGGAATTTTTGATTCCAATATCCTTTCTTGTGCATTATTAAATTGTTCTTCTGTGATATGTTCATGTTCACTTGTGAGTATGTCATTGCAAACCAATTTTATTGTGTCGGCCACTGAGTCACCAAATGGCAAACACTTTTTCTCCAACAACTCAGAGGTACTATCCAAAGGACACTCTGACAAAGTACAAAACAAACTTAGGCATTCATCAAGCCGTAGCCCAAATGCCTTCTCTACATCATGTAAAAACAAATATTCTTGTCCCTCGACAAGAACCACTGAAAAAGTTTCAATCTCCACCTCTGGAATAGTTGCTTCTGGCTCCGAAGAGGTGGATGGCTTAGGCACTTCTTTCAACTTATCATCCACACCGAGAGGATAAGTTTTCTCAATAGCTTCTCTCTCTAATAGGAGATTCAAGGGTTCTTGAGGTGGTTCCTTTTTATCCTCGACAAAACCACCTTCAAGAAGATGAGGGATCTCATGAGGAATTGGTTCTGGTTCCTCATTCACAAAGAAAATTGTGGCAGCAATGAATGAAAGATATTTTGGACCCATCTTGCGTTTCCTATTCAATTTCCTTATAAGTGGCACAGTTTCATCAAGAAGGTGCCCTGCTTCCTCTGCAATTGCCTGGAACCGTTTCAATCGTTTTGCAAAAGCCTCATCACCTTTGTGAATGTAGGTGAGAAGGTCACATGGAACCCAAGTTCCATCATATGGTGGTATTTCAATGGAGAAACGCAATATATGAACTTGCATATATTGAAGTAGCTCCTCCAAAGCATCGGCATTCATTTGCACGGTTCCATGGAGGTCAGGAACCTTGGAGAGAAGATCATATAGGTCATGTTGACCTTTGTAATCTGAATCCTCCAAAAATTCTAGAAACTTGTGGCGTGCACTCTTAGTAGGTACAGAGGTGGAAGCCATAGCTTGCAAATGCAGATTGTTCTAACACTCAATGTGGTTGCAAAAGTGATAAATGAGGAGAGAGGACTCCTATTTATAACTTTTCTAGAATTTTTAAGTGATGGGTCCCACTTTTTCATAGAAGTGACTTTTCCTTAAATTAAAACATAAGAGTCTTGAAAAGGAAAACTTTGACATTCGAGATCACATCAAAGGAAATAAACAATAAGAATGCTCTTTCAAGAAAAACATTGAGAATTTACAGATACAAGTAGAATGTGGCCAAAATATCCTTGAAGCAAATGTGAAAAATTTTTCATTGCAAAAATAGGTTTGTTTACAGGTTTCACAGTATCTTTACAAAAAAGAGTTATGACAATGAAATGTCAGTTCCATCCATGCTCCAATCTGCAAGAACCTTGATTTTGTCTTCCAATCTCTTTCCAATCTGTGGACAATTCATAAAAGAGTAAAACATTTTCAAATCATGAACAATAGTGATAGAATAATATATATATATATATATATATATATATATATATATATATATATATATATATATATATATATATATATATATATATATATATACATATATATATATATATATATATATATATATATATATATATATATATATATATATATATATATATATATATATATATATCTATATGTATATATGGAATACAACTCTTACCTTGTTCCCTCGTATTCGAAATTTGAAATCATGAAGATCGTCATATCCCATGATAAGTAAGTGCTCTCTCAAGTTGGCCAAGTTCCAATGTTGATTAACTAAAACCACCTCCATATCATTGTTTGGTAACTTCACATTAATTTCAAATGAAGCTAAAGATCCCTCCGAGCTTTGCAAAGGTATCCACTCTCCTAGTTTACACATCCAACGATCATAATAAAATCTGATGTACAATGAGGTGCGATGTTTTAAATAGCGAAACCCTATACCTGTGTCACCAATTCTACAACGATATCTATCCCCTTTTGACAATCCTTCTACATAACCCCAGTTTTCCCCTAACAATCCTTCTACTGCTTCGTATGTAATATCTTTACATAGGAACATTGTAGGAGTTTCTACAAAAGGAATGCCTTGAAATATGAAAACAAAGCAATGGATTGGTAGAGTCCAATGAAGACCTATTGATCTAGATATGCGTGTGAATTTCAAAGAGTTATGTATGTCCATCACCATCTTACGCTTGAAAGATGATATGGACCAAAAATCAGGTTTTGGCCACTCTAAACTAAGAAGAGAGTCAACTTTGATAATCTCCAACCTTCCATATTCACCATCTGTGGAAGGAACAATGTACTCGTGAGTGTAAAAGAAGATCCTTTCACGAATAAGTTTAGCAGGAGGTACATCTGGAAACACTAATGCCCCAATGTCTGCATGTAATGCTTTGAAAGTTCCTGTGAGACTATGAAGTGGTTGCTCTTCCACTAAACTAGAAGGAAATATGACTGTAGCAATGAAAAACATATGAGATGAGTAATTAAGACATTTAACACCATGAAGCATTGAGAAAATAGAAATACTCACAATGGATTGGATATCTAATTCTATTGGAGTTTTCTAACTTCATGGTTGAAACTATGAAGACATGTTGTACAATAGCAACCATCCCACCATGTGTTTGCTGCTTGAAGCCTAAGAGCTTACCTTTCCAATGAAGATCCAAATTTCCACGATCTCGAACACGATGAGGACCAAGTCCAGATGGCTGCATGTACACCCATGCACCTTTGCAAAACTCTTGTGGTAGCCAACTTCCTTCCATTGTTTTGATGTTGTGGCACGTCATTGTGTGAACTTCGTCCTTTGGTCTCCTACGAGCTCTGGAGCTTTCCATGGGAGTAAGAGTTGTTGTCATTGCTGCAGAAGTTGGGAGAATGGTAGGAGGAGAAACAATGCTTCTGTTGTATGGTATGGAGGGAATAGAGGTGAAAAATATGACTTTTTGGGTTTTAGGTATGAAAATGGGAGTTTGAAGAGGGAAAATAGAGTTTTTTGAGTCATTTTGAAAAAAGTCACTTTTTTAGTCCACAAATATGCACGGATTTTGAATTAGAAGTCAAAAATAGCACTTTTGACCCTGAAAAGTGATATGGAGGTCATTTAATGGTATTATGATGAGTTTTACAACTTTTAAAAAATTTTGAATTTTTGGGCCCAGCCTGATTACGAGATTTCTTCTCTCTCTAGAAGACAACCCTGAACATAGAGGAATCTTGTCCCCTCTTCCCCCTTCAGCCTAGTATTTTATAGGGTATAGACTGTGGCCACCACCCTCTTCTGATTGGTCCATCACTAATCACTCTTTGAGCTAAAAGGCCCATCCAGGGTTCACCTTTTTTCCTAATGTACATCTATTGTTGTGCCCTATACTACTGTGAGAGTAAGAATCGATGTAGCGAGTCAGACAATCACAGTAGTGGTTTATTTTTAAATGTTTTATATCAATGTATACAAGTAAGAAACGCTTTCGCGAGTCAAACATAAAAATCAAGCATATTTAAGAGATGCATATGCGAATCATACAATATGCATGATACAATGAACAAAACAATAAAATAAATAATAAATAAAAATTAAATCAATACCTTAATGATATGGTGAAGGAAGCTCTCTATGATAAAAGTTGCAGGATTAAAGCTCTCTAGAACACCAATGAAACATGTGCAGAATGAGATTTTCGATCGAATGTAGAAATACATATATTTTTTGCTAGAAATTGCTTTTCGATCGAAAGCACTTTTGATTGAAAGGATTTTCGATCGAAAGCATTTCGATTGAAAAAGTATCCGTCTCCATTTTTTTCGGTGTTTATTCGGATAACCACGAATAGAACAAACATATTTGGTATTTTTTTATTATTTGATCAAATAAATGCAACCCAAGAAAAAATCCCTTATGTTGGTTGATTTTCAACTTGAAATGGGTAGTCAATGTTAGACAAAATGATCCTATTTGGTTCCCTATCTTGGGTATAAGGCTAATTGAGAATGATAACTTACAAAGAGCTAGGAGATTCTAGTTCAAGGGATTCTATAACTAGAAACATCTTTTGAACAATATGAGAAGAGATTGGATCAGACAAGAAGATACCACCACTAGCTTAAGATTGGATTATGCAAATTGTCTCCTTCTCTTTGATGGAATCTATTATATTCTAGAGACATACATGCATGGAGGAATGAAAAGTTCCTTGCCCGGGGGATAGCCAAGGCTAAAAGCCAAAGAATTTAGATGAAGTACCTACTCATGATGGTAGATGTGTAGAGGAACCTTAGAGGGAACTCTAGATTGTGACTAGATGAATGCTATAAATAAGCTGGGAGGTGAGTTCCAAATATGTCATTGTGCACTTCTCACAAAATCCATGTGTGAGCTCTCATCTAACTTAATTCACAAAATGAACTAGCTTAAGTGAACTCAACTAACTAAAAAGGATAAGTTGAACATATGAAAAAAATGAAACTAACACGTTACGTATACTTGAGGGTGCATTGTATAGCCTTTCTATCACCATTCATACACCTCACTCAATATTCCTTTTGTGTTGATGTTCACATGTAGCAAAATTAGAAGTTATACCGCAAACAAGAAAAAAAAAACAAAATATCCTACACTGAATTCACACTGGATAAAATAAATAAAAAAGTCAACAGTTCCTCCGCATCAATTGTGAGGTGGAGCTCACGTGTAAGATCCACCATAAACGCTTTTCATTAATTTAGGGTAGTTGTTGAGCAAGAAGGTTACACGTGATGCCTTCCAAACAATGTCAAATCTCCAAAAACTTCACATGTTCCATGATTTCAACTATGGAGACCAAGATTATATGAGCAAAGGTGACACTTGCGCTAAGAAAGATCTTCATGGGACTGTAACCCCAAATATAGTGACTCTTTTCTTACTAAAGTTTTCTTGATTGTTACTATATACATACACACAGGACACACACACACACACACATATATATATATATATATATATATATATATATATATATATATATATATATATATATATATATATATATGTGTGTGTGTGTGTGTGTGTGTGTGTGTTGAGAGAGAGATGTGTCCAGAAATCTAACATTTAATTTTGCGGACACTTTGACATTTCCTGGACTCGAGAAGAATGTTTTCATGATTGTAGTCTTTCTTGATCTCTCCATAAATTTGTGATTTCAATTGAACCACATCAACAAACAGACCTAGTTTTCTATGTGAGACATGACATGTGTCCATGGGAAGTTGAGGTACCATTTTCTTTCATCGAGAAGAAAAGTTCATTCACGAAGGAGTCTTACTAGTTCGTTGAGATGCTCTAATTCGAAGGGCTTGTGTTTATAATTTTCCAAACGTAATGGGAGATTTTTTTTAAAAATAACGAGCGAACTTTAATTAAAAAAAAAATAACAAGGTACAAGCATATTAGGAGAGATACAAAGAAAAGAAAGAGTTTTTCATCCCTTTCATGGGAGACCCATGTACGTTTTAGCTTGTGGTTGTGGAAAAAGAGCACCTTATGGTGTTTGAACTTGGGTGGGAGGAAGGGGGAGACACTCTTAGAATTCCAAATTATTCTATATTCTAAGGATTTTTCTAAGGACCATTCTCTTGGGGGTTCAACGAAGTTGGCTACACATGCCTCTCTCTTGATTTCCAAAGGGCTTTGTTTCTTATGGCATTCCAAAGGGCAACTGAGCCATCAATGGGCTCTATGAGAAGGGCTTGTTGAGTCATCAAATCAGCTATCAATAATGGGAGTTTTTTATAATTGTGGGTCTATTCTTTTTAATGGTGATTATATTTGTTTCGCAAGTTTTTTTGTGATTCCGTTGTTCTGGTGGTTAAGTCTTTGGTCTCTTGAGGCGGAGATTCAGAGTTCAATTGCCATTTAAACTATTTGAAACCAGTTGTAATCTTGTCTAACCCTTGCTTTGTGAGATACGAGAGGTCTCGAAGGTACTATGCCCATTCACATGTGCAATTGTTCTTTCAAAATTAAAGCTCGAAGGAATAGACACTTGCCGAACGTCCATCTATTAATTATTTTTCTTTTTGTGGTGTGTCTGTATGTGTTCATTTGTAGATGGCAAAACATTTACAATTAGCCCTAGACATGAGGCTCTCTATGGAGTTGTGATAGAGTTGAAGAGTTATAGACTGAACTAACATAATTTAGAGTGCAGACATCAACACGACATGCAATGGGTTAAGGAAAGCAGCTAATGAGAATGACACTTATGCATGCATAAAAGTAGATAACATGCATACAAGTAAGAACTCTGAGAACATATTGAAGAAAGTTCCTGAAAGAGGATTCATGTCTTTGAAATCGTCAAAATATTCTTCACGTTTTAGACTAATCTTGCATTTGAATTGCATGCATGTATGCTTACATGCATGTGTTTTATTTCTGTGTATACAAGTAGATACATGTATATATATAGGAATCGTCACAACATATGAAGGAAACTTTGTGAGGAAGAAGGTGCATTGTTGATTGGAAAGCGTCAAAATATTCCACACATTAGAGTTCCTTAAGTTGGACATGTAATAGCTTTAGTCAGTTTAAACTAGTTGAAACAAATTGTAATCTTGTTTAACTCCTGTTTTGTGAGAGTTGTAATCTTGTTTAACCTTTGCTTTGTGAGATATGAGGGATATATCGAGTGGGTACTATGCCCATTCATCTGTATAGTTGTTCTTTAAAAGTTAAAAGTTAAAGCTCGAGGGAATAGATGCTTGCGGAATTTTCAAAAAAAAAAAAAAAAAAAATCAAAACAATACATATTCTATCCAATTCAGAAAAATCAAAACAATACATATTGATAGTTCTTTTTTTTTTTTGAGAGTACAAATTGGAAAGATACACACCCGACCTCGTAAGGTAGAGCCACTCATCTTGACGAACTTTGAAGCATTCAGCCCTCCGCGAGACTTGAACCCTGGCCATCTGTTTAAAAATACAAGGCCCATCTCTTAAACCATGCCTGCTGAATATTGATAGTTCATATTGACATAATACCAAAAATCATGAAGATATAAATCGTACATATTGAGGTACTAACAGAAGTTTTGGACTAAACGATCGGAAAATCAAAACAAAATCTTTGAGGAATTCTACGCATGTGGAAGGGAAGAATCACAACGAAAGTTTATCTGAAAGCACCGGCATGCAATCACACATGAATGATATCTTTCTTATTAGTACAAAAGCGGACTGTTCTTCTGTTTGCCAACTGGAGCAGAACATGGGCGTGTGTAACATATAGTCCGCCTTGAAGGTAGAAAGTCCAGAGATTACTTGCGTTCAACGCATTGGACTCGCTCCGAATGAAGGAATGTCATCACTTATTCACAGCTATTCCACGCTGTTTTGCGGCATAGAATGAGCTGTTGATGTTGCTTTAGCAGGAAAAAAGTGGCTAATCCTATCTACCGATATTCAAAGTAGAACGCGGACTTTCCATGGCATGCAAACGACCAGAGAAGTCGGTGAAATCTAGCCTAACGCCAAGTCGGAGAGTGATAAAGATATCACGCGATCGTGCGACGCGCATTAGAGCGGAGGAAAGGTCTAACGCTATGTAATACTTAGCAATTCTTTATAATCAGTCAGCTTCACGCATGAGCTTGGCTTCTTCACATCGCCCTCCTTACGAGAGAGAGAGAGAGAGAGAGAGAGGTGCTCAATCAACTATGTCTTCTTGGGGCTTCAAGCGAATGGGCAAGCAGGCTGCTTCGATTTGTAAGTCTGCTTTCAATTGTACTATGGGTCTGACAAGCATCGTCCCATCGGAGAAATGTACTGTAATTTTACTCCCTCAGCTCTAGCTTCCCAAGTATCAGTGCTGTCGAGGCTTGTCGGGGAGTCGTCGATCATGGGGTGCGTTTCTTCGAAAAGCTTTAGAAGAGGTCCAGCGAAGGACACCGGGTATTCCCGGATGTCGCGCAATTTATCTTCTCCTCCGAATCAAACAATGGGACATGAAGATTTTGCCGATTACGATTCTCACGACACCTTCGTATCAAACCTTAACAGCAAGCTCGAATCAGCGGCGTACAAGAACGGCATCGTAGACATGAATGGCAACTCCAAGAACTGTAAATTCTCGCCGTCAGACACAGAGTTTGAGTCTTTCACATTCACCTCAAGCCTGGATGTGGGTTGCAGAACTATAAATGGAGGGGCAGAACCACGTGTAGAGGACACTAAAAGAGAGCGCACCTCTACATTCGTGTATGGTTTTCCAGATGATGCAGAACGAGGCAAGAAGAGGGAGAAACATCTTATGCGTGACTACTTGAATATCCCTATTGTTAATGATTCCAAGTTTTCGAAGAATCGTCGTCTGGATGAAGAGAGGAATGCTCTGCTGATGGATGACACCGTCAGCTACGCATGCAGAGAGTGGATGCTTGAGAAGAATAAAAACAACATTTCTGTGAATGAGCAGACAATTACTGAATGCGCCAAGTTTGGTGATGAGAGGGAGATTCGTTTCAGTTATCCTAGTAACCCTATACAACAGGGTTGTACAGAGATCATCGATATGTCGGAGCTCATGGAAGGCCTTGACGACATATCCCAAACCTTCCCTTCGAGAGTGCCCAGCAAGTTAAGCATACTGGAAACAGATATTTCATTTAATGCCCTCGCAGGATCATCGAACTATGCTTCGGGTGATCTCGGCTCTCCAGTGTGGAGAAAATACTATATGCAGGAGAATGGGCTCACCAGAAACATGCTGTCTTCAGCTACAGGTTCTCCATTCAATGAGTCTCCTAGAAGGGCTCTCTCACATAGTTCTTTCCTTGATGCGGATGATACTAGAAGCGTCTCTTCCACAGGGGTTCCGGATGCTAATGCCATTGGCTTGAAAATTCTTCTTAGCCCTCCAAATTCATCCTTCCATCCATCACCGGTTAATCGAGTACCTTCCGTTGTTTCAAGCTATGATGGAAATTCATGTAGCCCATGTATGCCAAATGCAACCTCCAATAGGTATTCTGCTTATCTTGTGGGAGCCTCTGATTCAAAAAGCCCGTATAGAAGTAGAAGGCCAAGTTCGGAGTGCATTGGATATGAGTGTGTAGGCAGTGATCTGAAAGACTTCAATAGAAGTCCCAATATGACAAGATGCAGTAGCAGACGGCTTAGCACGGAGAGCATGTCTGTACCAGGCAGTCCTCTTTTTAATCCATCCCTCATGGCCACTTTTGAAGAGGCTTTGAGAACATCGATGACTGGAACAGAAGATTCGCTTCGATTTGATGTCAATGAAACTGCTGCAATCTCATCATCTTCAGCCAAAACATGGGGCTTCCTCGATGCATTCAAGGGAATAGAAAACCTACCACCAGAAGAGACTGCAGGTATTCATCCAGTTGACCATATGCATGTGTATTTTCGGTCTGATTTGTGAAGTTCCAGTTTTTTTAGATTTTCGATGCATGTCATGTAATAACGCATGTTCTTTTCCAGACAAGCCATCTCTGCCTCTATCATATGAACTTGAGGCAAAGACAAAGTCGAATCTTTTAAGCTATGACACGAGGTGCCCACCGAGAGGAGAAGGTAAAGTTGTGCTTTATTTCACAAGCCTGAGAGGTGTAAGGAAGACTTTTGAAGACTGCTGCAGTCTAAGGCTTATCCTAAGAGGTCTTGGGATACAAGTGGATGAGAGAGATGTATGGATGCATTCCCTTTTCAGGATTGAGCTTAATGATTTGCTGAAGGGCTTGTTTGTTGGGGCGCCAAGAGTGCCACAACTCTTCATTAAGGGCAGGTACATAGGGGGAGCAGACGAGGTAAAGCAACTACATGAAGAAGGAATCCTGGTACGACTGATGGATGGCCTGGACATGGGATTAATCCACAGAGTGTGCAACGGTTGTGGGGATGCAAGGTTTATTCCTTGCTTCAGTTGCAGTGGTAGCAGAAAGGTCCTAGATGTGAACTACACAGTTACTCAGTGCCTTGATTGCAATGAAAATGGCCTGATGATGTGCCCAATGTGCTTCACATAGGCCGACACTTCTATCATTAAAGCATATCCATATCTAGTAGGCTTCTTGAATTATCCCATGGCACTGTACTTTGGAACGGAATTCTCAGCTAGGTACAAATACATACCTTCACCTCACCACTATGCCCCAATAATCAACTTGTCTTTTAGTTATACATAAAGCAGCATTTTTGGGAGTGGCAGAGACAGCCTGACACTGGTGGTCCTCTAAAAGAGTGATGGCATGACACAGCGTCTTCTACCTGCTCAGTTTTGGGAACGAACAAGATACAAAGCATCATTGAGTTCCTTCACAATGATCAATCTATAAGAAGCCTGCGTTTTTCAGGACCGAACAGCACAGCATCGCCTCATGCAGCTACATTCATAAGCGCCCATCGAAGTGCATTATAACTTGTTTGAGTGGTCTTGTACATTGGAAAGAATATTATCATTCTCATAGGTATCCTTATGCTCTTGCACTGCAAATTGTATTATTTACCCTTTCCATGTGAGTTTAGTCAAATGCTTGGCCATTATAAGATATCACTTTTGTCCTCAAGGCCCCTCGTTGGAGGTCCCTACAAAAGTATTTGAGTTGTATGCTTCTCCAGGTGACAAGTGTATGTATTAACCTGATTCTTCAAGCTCCATATGCGATACAAATGAATCAGTTAACAGATGCTGTCTATGTTTGAGTTTACACCACTGACTGAATCATGAATAATATGATAGGCCAAAGACTATTCGAGCAGTGGCATAACATGGAGTTCGGTAGATAAATAGTAAGACTCAATCTACCTCTACCATAACCCCATTTATCAGCACATTCAATGCATATATACAACAATCTGAATATGAGCCGAAATGTTGAATAGGCCATAGTATTATTATCAAGTTTTGAAGGTCAGAGAAATTGGGGGACCTTGTGAATTTTTTTCCTTTCTTTACTCATGAAACTACGTATATAATACTTATTTTTTTACACATGAAACTTGTGTATGTATAATAAATTGATTTCTAGGAAGGTCTGGTTTTTGCTCAAGAATCTAACACAAGATATCCTCTTCCTTAAGATTGACTTTGACAAAGCATATGACAGGCTCAAGTGGGACTTCATTCTCCAAGTGTTGAAAGACCTCGGATTCGGTCGAAATTTCATTAAGATGGTCTCTATGTTGTTGGGAAATGCATCTGCTCAAATTAACATCAATGGCCAACTTTCTCAACTGATTAGATTAAAATGCTCTATCAGACAAGGGTACCCGTTGGCCCCACTTCTATTTGCTATCGCGGTCAATGGTCTCCGCTGCCTCGTTAAACATCAATCACACCTAGGTTTTATTCACATCAAGCACACTTAGGTCTTATTCAAGGCCTCGGCCTTCCTCTCAATCAAGGCCAGATGATCATGAGACTCTTTGTTGATGACACTAATGCTTTTGTGCATGACGATCCGATAAGCATTTAACACCTTTTGGGCTTGTCTTAATACATTTTGTGAGGCTTCGGGATCCAAAATAAATAATGCTAAAACTAGCTTCAAGGCTATTATTGGGCATCCACCTCAATTGTCAATAGACCACGGATGCCAGTTGATCGCTAGCGGACAAATCTTCTGCCTTGTAGGTATTCCTATGGGATTCGATGTTTCAATGGGACAGAGATGGGACTGGGCTCTCTCTAAGCTCGAGAACAAGTTGACATATTGGAAAGGTATGCAGATCAACTTGGTGGGTCGTTCTATGGTAGGTTAACACATTCATCCTTTCTTGATGATTTACTTTCTCTACTATTGGAGATCGACGGACCAACAAATTATCAAATTGGAAAGAATTTGTAGGAACTTTCTCTAGATGGGTGATCTAGAAGGTGTATCCCCAAATTTAAATGGGCTACTTGCATTAGCCAAAAATATCAAGGGGGTTTGGGCATTCTGGACATTGAAGAATGGCCAATAAGTTGGCGGCAAAATGGTTAATTAAATCTTGGAGCAACACGGATGCGTCTTGCATCAAGATTATCATTAGGGGTAAAAATGAAACCTCTTTGGGCCTTTTAGCTTGAGGGCTCATTAGTGATGGACCAATGAGAAAAGGGTGGTGGCCACAGTCTAGTCCCTTAATCACATAGACTAGGCATAGGCTTTCCTTGGTTTTCTGTGGTCAAAGGAGCAAAAACCACCTTGAACTAGTTGTTTTTAGACTTGTGAATGGTTTTGGATTGCTTGTGAATCAATAAGAGCCCTTAGATTGGCTAGATGATCCAAGGGTTTAGGTGGAAAGGCAAAAGTCAAGGCGGCATTTAACATGGGCCCTTGGATTGTCTTTCTTATCAATGGTCATTTATTAGCCCCAAATAAGGAATGCCCTTGGGTTTCCCTTGATCTAAGGGCCAAAAAACGTGCAGAGAGAATCTTAAAACGTGCGTGCGCTTCCTTCACTATGATTACATTGTCAGACCTTTTCTCACTAGAGTTACATCTATTTAAATATGAGCCATTGATTTCAAGCATCCAAAGGCCTCAAATGTTTTCTTCTTAGAATTCGAATACAATGTTTTGAGAAATACTATTTTATTTGGGAATACCACTAGTGGTTTTGCAAGCTCCCTTAATATCCTAGATTAAGATTTTTAATCCAAATCCTTGCAAGGCCCATCCAGGGATCATTTTTTCCCCTAATGTTTTCAGAAACAAGAGTGCTCTCAAGCTTGTGGGCCCCCCGGGGTGGAAGGGTCTCGACCTTCTCACGCTTTTGTTCTCACCCGTTCTGGTGATCCTTAGAGGCTCAAGCTTGGTTTGCTCTCTGTGGATGAGTTGGAACAAGATGAAACGGTTCCTCAGGATCAATGAAGTTTGGAAATGGGCACTTGGGATTAGACAAAATGATTCGAGGCATCAGAGGCATGCAATCTTGGAACCTCATGAAAGCCAAGAAACTTTGGAACAAAGGTTTTCGTTTATGGAAGCACATCTGGAACCAAGAAGCTGGCAAATGGATAAGATTTAAGGACATTGATCCTGCTTTAAGAGTGGGCTATGAAGAATGGTGCCTGCTGCAGAGCAGCGTTCAAGGACTCACCATGAGGATCTTAGATGGCACAATGGAAATAACTTTGATAAAATTCCTAAATTCAAGAAGAATTTGGACCTTCATGTCATGCTTAAGAGGAAATGGTGTCTGGATTGGTTGGGCTTGAGGTGGGACTTTAAGTTCCAATCCCTTTGGCACCCCCTTACTGAGATAAAAAAATATCTGCGCTTGTGGAAAATCCTCCATCGGGGAATACGGACCAATGTAAAAGCTAACAAAATTTGTGGGATTTTGCCTTGGTGCAAACGATGCCTATGTGGCAATTAGGATTTAGGACACCTTTTTTTTTTTCATGCCCCAAGTCAATTTTGATCTGGCGGACCCTTGGGAGAATCATGCTACTATAGGGACAAATAAATTGGAAGGAGTCATTGTTGGGTGAAGCAATCGGATGTCCCTCAACACTATGGAATGCTATAAGAGGTGAGACCCTCTGGGAGATATGGAAAGAGAGATGTGCTCCTAACTTTGGAAACCCTCCTAAAGAATGGTCGATTGAAATATCTCTTTTCCTTTTAGACAAAAGAATTTTCAACTATAAGAAGCCCCCACCTTTTAGAGATCATAATGTGTTTTTCCTTGAGGACCCCACATGAGGGAGACGAGAGGATTATCAAACTTCTTTGTAAAATCCTCTAGAAATGCATAGGCAACCCTTGCTTTGTGGGATTTGGGGGGTCCCATGGGTATTAGGCCCGTTCTCTTGTATTGCTGTTTTTTCTATAAATTAAAGCTCGGGAGATTAGGCAATTTCTAAACTTCCTTTTGAAAAAGAAAATATTATTATAACAGGAATAAATGATCATCCTATGATAATATGCCTTTCAACGTACAATTGTTTTTTTAATTAATTGAAGGGAGACTAGGCATTGGTCGGACTTCCTTTTGATTAAAAAAAGAAAGAAAAATGATCCCTTGAAAGTTTGCGAGTGTTGGAGCTCTGTTCATGATGTATACAGCAGTATGAACAGCTTCTGCCCAATAACAATGAGGCATATTCTGCTCGGCCATCAAGGCTCTTGCTATTTCTACAATATGTCTATTTTTGTGTTCAACAACACCGTTATGTTGTGGTGTGTACATGCATGAAAACTGACGTCGAATTCCATGACTTTTTAGAAAATTGCTAAACTCATTTGACATGTATTCACCTCCTCCATCAGACCTTAATGTCTGAATATACTTTCTTGTCTACTTTTCCACCATAGCCTTAAAATTCTGGAAGTGAGTGAACACCTCACTCTTCTCTTTCATGAAATATACCCATACTTTTCGTGTATGGTCATCAATGAAAGTGACATAAAACCGGCAACCGCCCATAGATATGGTCTTCGTAGGACCCCAAACATCTGTATGTACTATTTCTAGCACATTCTCACTAACATGCTTATCATGTGGAAATGATAATCTTGTTTGTTTACCAAATTGACATGTTTCACATACCTTTTGCATCTGTGAAACCTTGAAATTTGGTAGTCCATGAACGATCTCCATTGACTGCATCAGTTTTCGGCTTTGCAGATTTGCGTGTCCAATTTGTTTGTGTCTGATCTCTATATCAGCAATAATTCGTGCACCTTTTACAAACATGGCTTCATTCATTTTATGAATTTTCACATTTGAGGTGAACATCCTACCCACTGTTTCCTTTGGCGATCAATCGTCCACCCTGTTTGTATTCTTCTACATATAACCCATCACCATTGAACCTGACTTGTAATCCTTGGTCAAACATTTGTCCAACCGAAACCAGATTCTTTGTTATATTTGGAACATGCAACACATGAGCAACATGTTTTGGCTTCCTGTCCTCCATAGATAATGTTATGTTTCATGTATGCTCAATAGGGTGTGATGTGTTATCACCTGTTTCAGCATATCCAGGAACAGGCAATTTCTGCAAAGTACTAAACCATTCCGCATGACTGGTCATGTGATTTGAATAGCAATTCGATTCCTCTCTTGTAACTGTGGAGCATTTTCATTCTCTCCTTCGATGTACTTCCAGTAGCCTTTTCCCAATAGGAAATTCATCATTCTGAATCTCCAAGCATGGAAGTTGTTCTTGTCTAGCTTATCGCTCATAAGCTGACTCATTCCATCTGTGTTTGTCATTTCTGCAGCAATACACAACATTGCAAAACACTACAAGAAGCACTTCTGCTTAAACACTATCGCACTATGACATAATAGCTCGATCTCAGAAAAACACAGTTTTCGTGTATGAGTAGTGCACGGAATCGCTTGAAGTCTTGGATCTGGAATATATGAGTGTTGCCGAACATGACGCAAGTTACAATTTTTGAAACTGACCTAGTTTTTCTGTGGGCGCCACCTTGCGGGCTCGAAATGGAGGTCAAGATGGCTCCGAAACTTTGATCTGACAAAAACAAGTGATCCTAAAGGGATAACTCATGAAAATATTTTGAGGTCTTCTACATTCACGCCGATTTTCGTAGCAAATAGAGGTCGTTTGTGAATCGTGTTTTCTCCATGCCTTCCTGCGTACTTTTCACCGTCGCCTTCTCCACGAGCTCTCTACACCCACGCTGGCTCTGATACCATGTCACGAGGAAGGAGATAAGGAAGAGAGCTCACACACACACTCTCACTTTCAAGAAGAAGCACACACATAGATTCAGGCAAGGAAGAATGATGTTCTTCTTCTTCTATTACATAAAAAGGAATGTACAAGAATGACCTAAAACAAGAATACAACAAGTGCAATATATAAAGACTAGTACATAAGGAAAAAACTAATGTCCAGAAATGAGTGAGTTGGCAAGAAACAAATCTGCCATCACTCTTCCGTAGATAAATCTAATAAAGCTCAATGAAGTATCCCTGACATATATCGGCGTGACCACTATACATGTCAAAGAAACGAAAAACTGACACGTGTCATCCTAGATCATCACATGTTGAGCTTGATATCTCAGCAATACAATCATGTTTTATAATACGTATAGTTCATTGAACATCTATGTCTACTTCTCTGCTATGACTACTCATAACAGTCACCTTTCTCTGATCATATCTCAGTGAAATCTCAACCAATTTTGATAATCTTTGGCTTGTTGGAACCCGCTTGAAGTCTATTTTGCGCTATCAAAATTGCAAGGCATTTGGTTCAGCCATCTTGGGGAAATCATTGCCGAAGTGCTCACTGGTCATCTACTGGTTAGTGCCTAAAAAAGCGGGGGTAAGCTTTGGTTTGCTAAACTTATTTCTCAGATCATAGTTGATCATTTTAGATGATTCCACTTGCAATCATTAGCTATCTAAGATAATTGAATTCCCTCAAAAGGAATTTCATCAATTGTTACTGTACTCTGAACTCTGAGCAAAAGATCCAGTAGGTGTATAATAGCAAGTTTTGTGATACTAGTTATTCATGAAGTACTCTATTTTGATTCAATCATTTCAAGCATCAACTCCAACGTACATAGGTATTTTCTTCGTGTCATTTGCAAGCTAAAATGGCCTACTATATAACTCCGAAGTGTATTAGGGCAGGTACAAAGAAGGTTTTAGCAGTACCAGGTATCCATCCATCTCCTCCCAGTGATATGAGAGCAAGTTGAGGTAAAATGGGAGATGGTTTCCCTTCGTTCATTGATAAATTGGATAGGAATAACTATCCAGCATGGTCCTTGAGGATGAAGACCTATCTACAAGGAAGGAGTCTCTATGGATACATATCAAGAGATGAGGAGAGGCCCATATCCAAAAGCAAAGATCAACCTACAAGAGAAGAGTAAGAAAGACTCAACTCATGGTGTGCAAAAGATGCTTTAGCCAGGACATATCTAGTTAAGTCTATTTCTGACTATGGAGTTTATTGCTCAAAAGAAGAAACCTAAGCAGAATGTTTCAGAGTTTGTGACTAAGGTGAAAGATGTAGCTGATCAATTGGCAAGCATAGGAGAGCAGATTGAAGAGGAGAAAATAGTGAGACAGATAATCAATCGCATCAAGGTAGATGATAAGTGGGAATCTTTCACAACTACAATGGATCTTTATATGGATATGCAAATCCCTGATCTAACCATACGCATGGGGCAACTCTTCACCCATGAGGCCAAGCTCAACAAAAATGGAAAACCATCAAGAGCTAATAATTCTTCTGCCCTCTATACAGATAAAGGGAAGTCTAAGGATAAAGGAAAGACCAAGAAAGTTGAAGGTGAAGGTACTACTTCTCAAGCTAACTATGCATGGAGAGGTAGGAATTCAAGAGGAAGGGGCAAAGGAGGTAAGCAAGGTAGGGGGAGACCTTTCAACTTTTGACCATGCAATATATGTGGATTGTCTAATCACACAACAAATGAGTGCTATAGGAACTTCAAGAATCAGAGAGAAAGAAGATTTCAAAGAGTTGGCTACTCACAATCAAGAGGAAGATTCAACCATAATCAAGGATACAACCATGGCTACAACAAAAATTATCAAGGAGGATACAAATCAAGGAAATATTTCAACAACTATACAAAGGATCAAGAGGATTCTCTTCTCATTATGAACATGACTTCAAGGAAAGGTATGAATGATGAGCACCTCTTCTATATTGACTCAAGTTGTTCAAACCACATAGCAGGCAATGTAGCTCTCCTTTCTGATCTTGAAGAGCCCAAGGGAAAGCACAAAGTGTAGACAGGTGATGATACCAAGCACTTAGTTGTCAAGGTAGGAAATGTCAAAACTTTGGATGGGAATAGAAATTTGTTGAGCAGAGTTCTTTATGTACCTACTATGACAAAGAATTTGATGAGTGTTGGACAAATAGTGGAAAAGGGTTTGCACGTTAGGTTCAATAAATTTGGAGCTTTTGTGGAGGACCCCCAACATGGGTTCAGAAGGATTGCAAAGTGAGAGAAAACATGTAGATTGTTTACATTTGAGCTTGAGGACACTAGAAACATTGTACTTTATAATTATAAGGATCAAACTTTGTCTGATTTAGAGACATGGCACAAACGGTTAGGGCGCATTGGTGAGAGAACATTGAAGCAGATATATAGAGATCAATGTGTACTTGGGATACCTAATGTATCCAAGCAACATATGATCTATAAATGTGTTGCATGTCAGTTTGGTAAATCACGCAGGTTACCCTTTACAAAGAAAGGCTATATGCATGAGGACTATTAGGAACTTGTCCACACAAATGTGTATGGACCAAGCAAGGACCCTTCAATTTTAGGCTCAAGGCACTATGTGTCATTTATTGATGATTTTAGTAGATGGAATATCTTGTATTTTATGAAACATAAGGATAAAGTGTTCAGTTGCTTCAAGAAGTATCTTGCACTTGTGGAAAATCAAACAGGAAGAAGCCTAAAGAGAATAAGGATAGATGGAGGAGATGAGTACTTCTCAAATGAGTTTGATGCATTTTTGCAGGACAGAGGTATCAAAAAGGAGATCACTACTAGATATACTCGTGAGCAAAATGGAGTAGTAGAGAGGAGGAACAGATTGATTGTGGAAGCAGCTAGGTCTATGCTAAATGAAAAAAAGTTGCCTAATTACTTGTGGGTAGAGAGTGTTTCTACTGCCACTTATTTTATTAACAGGTTACCTTCTAAGTCCCTTGACGGAATGACCCCATATGAGGCATGGCATGGTAGGAGACCATCACTTGAACATTGCAAAACATTTGGTTGTGTTGCTTATGTGCATGTTCCATCTCAAATCAGAGGTAATTTAGACCCTAAGGCAGAGAAATGCATGTTCATAGGGTATGATATAAATAAAAAAAGGATATAGATTTTATAATCCATCCAACAAAGGATTTATGGTCAGTAGAGATGTTGGATTTGATGAGAATGATTCTTGGTTTGAAAGTGAATGCAGGAAGGTCAAATTGCCATATGACTTGGAAGAAGAATTTCCAAGCCTCATCAAGGAGGAGCCAAGCACAATTGAAGACATCAAATCAGATGATGAGGACACCATCAACTTGGAAGAATATAAAGCATGGAAATCAAAAGGCAAGGTCAAGATGAAGATGTTGAAGGACATACTTGATTCATCCAACCAAGCCGTAAGGAGATCACAAAGACAGAGTAAGAAGCCAATTAGATATGTCTATGATACTTCATTAGTCACTAAGCATTCTATTTATCTTGCTAAGGATTCATCACTTGAAGAACCTTCTTCATATGAAGAAGAAGGTACCCAAGCAGAATGGAAGGAGGCTCTGGATGAAGAAATAGAAGCACTCTAAGAGAATGACACTTGGGAGCTAGTGCCCAAGAAAGCATCAATGAAGGTAATTGGTCCTAGGTGGATTTACAAAATCAAAAGGAACTCAGATGGATCCATAAAAAGGTATAAAGCTATGCTTGTGGCTAAGGGTTTTGCACAAACCCAAGGAGTAGATTATAAAGAAACCTTTTCACTTGTGGCTAAGATGTCAACCATCAGGGTATTGATAAGTGTAGTTGCATCTAGAAATTGGAATATGTATCAACTAGATGTGAAAAATACTTTTCTCAATGGGTGGATTTCATAGGAGGTTTACATGGCTTAACCTCTTGGCGATGAAGATCCAAACAAAGTAAATCATGTATGCAAACTGAACAAAGCTCTTTATGGTTTGAAGTAGGTACCTAGGGCATGGAACCATATGTTAACAACCTATCTTCAAGACCAAGGATTCATGATGAGTAAGGCAGATCCTTCTCTGTTTGTCAAGAAGAGTAATTCAGAAATGATATGTTTATGTGTAGATGTGGATGACATCATTCTTGAAGGTAGTGATGCCAATGGTATCAAACAAATCAAAAACCAGATGATGTAGGAGTTCAAAATCAGTGACCTAGGGTTTCTGAAATATTTTCTAGGACTTGAGTTGGTATACACTAACTTTGGAAATTACATCACTCAAAGGAAATATGTGCAAGACATGTTTAAGAAGTACCACCTAGAGGATGTAAAAGTAGCTAGCACACCTATGGAGGTAAATCATAAATTAAGTGCTCATGAAGGTCATTTGCTTGAAGACATTGAAGGTTATCAAAGTATAGTTGGAAGTCTAAACTATGCAACATTAACAAGGATTGACATATGTTATGGAGTAAGTGTTCTGAGCCAATTCATGCATAAACCTAGAGCACCTCACTTGGAAGCTGCTAAAAGAATTTTGAAGTACCTCAAGGATGCTCAAAATCAAGGTCTTTACTTCCCATACACATCAGATTTGGATATAAAGTTGTACTTAGATGCTCATTGGGTAGGATATAAGGATGACAGAAGAAGTACTTCTGGATATTTATCTTTTGCAGGTGATAAACCTATCTCATGGTCTTCTAAGAAGCAACCAACTATTGCTCTATCTTCAATAGGGGCTGAATATAGGGGATTAGCAAATGCTACACAAGAAGCTATTTGGATTAGATTGCTCTACTAAGATTTGGGACTTCACACTCATTCACCAATGATCGTTGGTGATAACACTAGTTCTTTGCATCTTGCAGCCAATCCCATTTATCATGCAAGAACCAAGCATATAGAAGTGCACTATCACTATGTTAGAGAGAAACTCTTGAGGAAAGAGATTCAATTAGCACATGTATCTACAAATATGCAGTGTGCTGATTTGTTAACCAAAGCACTTGATGGTACTAAGCTTTGTAGGTTTAAAACCATGATTGGATTGAAGGATATACAAGAAGATTGATGACGCAATGAAACTCAAGATGTTTGGCTTGAGGGGGAGCTGTTGGTGCAAATAATCAACCCTACACATTTGGCTTAGCGTGGAAGACAATGTGTGCATCTCTTCGTTGATGATGCATGTGAACCTTAGCTTGTAATCACTTGGTCATTCACCATTGTAAAATATTAAATCTTGGAAGAATCTTGTAAAGGCTTGTATCTCGTGGAGGTAGAAAGAATATTAATTACGAGTTTCAAATGAGAGAATAATTCCTAAATTATTGGAGTAACGTTTAGTTGGAGCCAAGTTTGAATTCAAATTCAAACTTAGAAGAACTTCTTATGAATGACATTGTAAGAATCTCGCGGCTGTGTGGCCTCATTTTAGAGCTCTCTCCTTGATCATTTGTAGAAGTTGAGTGGCTTACACTAAAAAGTGGAGAAAATTCATACAGTAGATTGTATGGCAAGAAAATGGAACCGATGATTTAGTGACTCCATTGAACTATGTTCTTTTCAAACTAATGGAGCTAGTTCTTGCTAGGTAAGAACTAGCTAGCATTGGTTACTCATGATTAGTGCATTGAGTGTTTTTTTGAGATAAAAATGAATTGAAAATACACACTCACACACCCAACTTTCTAAGGTAGAGTCACCCATCATGAGAGACTCATGGACATGTCCAACCAAGACTTGAACTCATGGCTTCCTCCTATAGCTTCAAGGCATCAGCCACTAGGCTACGTGGATTCAGACTGCGCTGAGGGTTTTGCTCACTTGTACTCTTCAACAAATGTTAGATGGGAGTTGAGTGAGGATTATAGAATTTCAGAATCTCTCGATTTCTTAGGAGCACAACAAATGAGTTCTGGAATCAATAAAATGAGCAATACCAATACATCAATTGAACTCACAGGATGGTGTCAATCTCTTATGTTTTACACAAAATTATTTATATCCATGAATTCTGGTGTTTGCATGAAAGAGAGTATATGTTAATGGCATATCCATACAATCGTAATTGATATTTTGCATATCCTTTAATTAGGTAAGGTGTTACATAAATCTTGTAACTGCCCATGAAAATCAATGAGTTGATATACATTGTGAATGGGAATACAAAAGTGTGTTCTTTTTGTTCTACCTTGCTTCCATACATATTGTATGTTAACACTAAGTTTTCTACCAACACATGACACTATAGTGTCCTTTTTACTAACAAATTTAAAAAAATAATGTGTAATAATCAAATAGAATTAAAAAAGAAACCTTCAGACCCCAGAAATACTTATTCCTAGATGTTCTACCTTTGTTGATAACTCAAAATGTACAAAGGATGGAATATGGTTTAAAAAAATTGTTTATATGTAGACTTATATATAAGAAGAAAGAAATATCTCCATAGAAAAAAAAATCCTTGTGATGGAATAATTTTTCTAGTGCCAATTTAAAGTGATATATTTATCTAACACAAGCCCTCATAAGACATTTACCACTGTAGGATCTTT